>JASDQU011246511.1:15236-25832 GCA_032191745.1 Picea mariana | reverse complement strand
AGTTGCATTTTTCACATACATGTTCAAAGGGGGTCGAGTACACATTGGCTGCAACTAAAACACCTTCAACCTGGGAATACGAGCATAGGAATTAATACATTGAACAATATAATACACAACTGCACGCCCCCCTCCCCTTAAAAAAAAAAAAAGGTAAAAAGGCGCAGAAATTTGTTGAAGGCTATTTCTATAAGCAAAGTGAGGATGATTTTGTGGATGTATACACACAATATTTGTAGAGCTAGCTAGTTTCTTCATATCCTCTACTATATCTGCTCTCAACTCTGTTACAAATGTTGCCTAGGTTGTCTGAAAGATCCTTTCTCTAACATCCCTCTTCTTTGTTATATTTTTGAACAACATAAGTGGAATTTGCCCTTTATGTAGTTGTTTTTCCATTGACGAAAACAAATATGAATAAGTATCGAACAATTGTAGCTGCAACATGGAACAGTGCAATATTTTTGTAACTTATCCGAGATACATGCATATGCGAAAGTAAAGGACAAAACTGAATATGAAAAGCAGTACCATTGCCTTGTCGCTGTCCGACTCTCCATCTTTTATATGGAGAATGTGTTGCGAGCCAAATTTTCTCACCAGTGTGACAGCTGCCCCAATCGTTCTGATTGGGTAAATATCAGTGCTCTGTGTAAGCTGGTTGATAGTCGAGTCTGTGATGAAATGATATTCTGAACAAACAACGAGAATTTTTTCCACAATGCTTGTTTCGTTGAGAGAAATAATTCAATCTCAATCACCATGGTCATATATTGTTTTGGGAAATATACTAAAATTTGTAATGGATATCCCATTACACGGAAATATCTTTTTTGCATGTTTCTAGACAATTTGTGGAGGAACAGTCAGTGTCACTGTCATCATGGCCTCCTTGTCTGTCATGTCAGCATGCATAATGGATCTACTTTTGTTTTCCTTGTCCAAGTAGGTGCTATAGACAACCATTATGTCCCCGACGAACACTTGTCCAATTCGACGGCTGTTCAAGCTCTCTATTGACAGTACTTTGGTTGTCACAACTCTAGACCTGATGACATTTTTTGAACAAGAAAACTAAAGTGAATGGTAGTGCGCATTTTTTTTTTTTTGTGTATTCTTCTTTCACTAGCATAAATCTACAAGTACATGCATAGCTTTGATGAACTATGGATCCAGAGTTTCGCAACCACACCTCTTAGTCTGCGAAACATGCAGTGCGTTCGACATCTCACTTGTACTTGTTGATACTTCTTGCGAGCTGCAAACCATGTATTGCAGATGACATCAGTATATCTGCCATGCCATAGATGAATATATACCCCAGGATATTTGTTTAGTAAACATAGTAAGAGTAGAGCGTATGTATCTTTACCTTTGGCCTTGTCAGTCTGCTAATGTCTAGGATGACTGACTGCTCATGCCCATGTCACTAGTCCAACTTTTTCTGATGCAAGCATGTGCAGATGAACATCAGGACTAAACAAGCATATGCATTGTATATTTTCCATCAGAAGGACTAAATAACTATAAAACTGTATGCATCTGATTTTTTTAACTGGAGAAATGTTTAACAGTAAATAGGGTGTGAGCATGGGGCACCATGGCCAATCTGTATATCATGGACCCTCGAAAGCAATGGGAGCAATCTTCAACCTGCCAGCTTGGCACCCATAATTGAGAAAGTGGGTAACTATGCAATAAGGTAGAAGCACTACCAAAGATGTGAATCCGTTAGTCCGCCAACCGACACACAAAGGAATTTTCAGAAAGCACACTAAGAAGATGAATTAGAAAACAAAAGGGATAACAAAAAATGTAAAAAGTAGAAATAGGGAGGGAATAAAGGCCCATTACTGCCAAGTCAGCGTTTTCAAGTCTAATATTATTCCCCCACCCGGTTTGTATATTTAATTTACCAGCACAATTGGTATACCTTTTAGAAGATTCTATCACAAAACCCTCTACTATTGCACAAAACAATTCATCTCCCTGTCCAAGCAACCTGTTTTTTCCAAGGCAACAACGTCGAATATGCAATGCACATGAAGGCAAGTTAGTATGAAGACACACATCTAAAAGAAAGATAAACATGTCTATTTACCTGCCAAAGAGTCCATTGTCCTGTCCAGCCATTATGTTTGTTTAAATGCAACAATGCAACGCAAACACAACGGACATGAACTAGCTTAGTATGCAGGAAGGCATGTATTGAACATAACTTATAATGAAGATAGACATGTAAAAGAAAGAGAAAGAGGGTTATTTACCCGTGAAAGAGCCCATCGTCATCTCCAACTATTCTATTTTTTTAAATGTAGCAATGCAGTGAAAACACAGCGAGCAAAGCAGGTTAGTATGTAGGAAGGCATGTAACGAAGATAACTTACCATGTAGGAAGGCATGCAACATGTACATATAATAAACTAGTTGAACACATATACAGACCATAAATGAAATACAAAACAACGCAATATGAAACAATAGTACAAGCATGCACCTTTCTATATTCTCTTCAACCGATGCAGTGATGACTCCCTCAATTTCTCCAACTCTTTTGTTTGTTTGAATGTGGGAACGCACAAAATACAATGAACATCAATGGAAGCTGGTATTCACCGGAGAACAAGAAATATGTACATACAGTAAAACAGACTCAACGAACAATTGAGAAAGGCAGAAAAATGAACCTTTGCGCTTCTCTATCTATGGTTGTAAACGTGCAATTTGTTTTTCCCTGCCCAAAATATATTACAAGGCACAAAATATCACGCAATTGCATGACCGTAGCTAAACGATTTCTGGTTTTCCATGGCAATTTATCCAGATATGCTTCCACCGATGGAAATACATGTTTTTTATCCTCTACACAGACTGTTGTGCCCACGATACAAGTTTTCAGTTTTTCATGGCAAAATACCCAGACATGCTTCCAGACATCCAAATATAATCTTACAGAAACTTTGTTGCACATATCATATCTCAAGCACAACCCAAATTGTATCGTGCACACACTAGTCTATGTAGAGGACAAAGAACATGTAATGTCATATCGACACATCTGACCATACATGGTTTATAAATGTAGCATGCATACATATGCTTTATTCCAACAAAAAAAAAACGAATATTGCAATTTCACATGTAATCCTTGAATAATTTTGCATGCAACTAATTTATTTCATGCCAACATTGAAGAACCAACAAAATCTCATAGAATAACAGATATCAGCCTCGACAGACAGGGAAAATAACACAACTGCATGTTGACTCATGGGTGCATGGGCTAAACACTGTAAAGCACCCCCCCAAAAAATAATAATCCAAAAAAAAAAGAAAAAAGAAAAGCTCCAACCACTGCCGCTGGACCCCAACTGTGCAAGGCCGAATCAAACAAAAGAAAACAGCAATAACCAAACCAACGAGAAAGCACGAACATGATGAACTACACCCCCAAGGCCCCAAAGCGCAAACTCGAGCCAAACACACAGAACCAACAACCCATGAACCAACGAACCATCAAGAACCACCGAGCCAGTAAACAACATATGTATCTCCAATGATTACGAAACTGCAGCCAAAGCACATAAGGAGCCAGAAACATACGAGGAGCATGCGACTACAAATAAGAAAAAATTCTTACTTTCAAATTGCAAACACTGAACAACAAACAAGGAATACAAAATGAAACTATGGCATTGGAACTTACTCCGAAATGATGAAATGCAAAAGCGCAGGTCGAATCGCGAGCGAAACAACAACACGCAACAAGCGACAAAGCAACGAAGAAGAAGCACTCACCGAACCAGCAAATAATGTATGTAGCTTCAATGATTACAAAATTACATTGCAAAGGCAGAACAAGGATGAAACATACAATGGCTATTGAACTGGCAGTGGACAAACAAGACTGTGCAGATTCACTGTAACTGTATACAAAATTTCGAGGAAAAATGTACTCTGAGAAGCGCATTTACATAAACATTTAAGGCTATCAGGCTGTCTAAGGACCTTGCAGTATGCAAACATTTAAGTTGTTAGGGTTGTTGGAGGACATCCCGTCATGTAAACATTTAAGCTGTCAGGCCTATTGAGGCATCTCGGAATAAGTGTCAATACATTTTAACAAAAATACATCTGACAAAGACGCTATAAACTTTGGAATTCTCAATCACTATAAAGCTTGGATATCAAAACATTTGAATATGCTTAGTACATATCAAAACTTACGGATATATTCAGCTAGTAGAAAATGCTAATACAAACATTCGAACTAATGCTAGCATTAATCCACCTTCAAGCAATATAGAGGAAAAATCTATGATTAAAAAATACTGTATATGAGAAAAGTTTGGATATGTTGCCATATAAAACATTGGGAATAGCGAAGCAGGCAATAAGACCTCCAATCTCTTATCCAATCAGATCACTACATATATGGTACTTTTTATTATATAAAAATATATCCTTTTAATTCCATAGCTCCAACAATAGGTATTGTGCAAATATTTTGGGTCAAAGGACAAACTAATATGTAGTCAACGAATTATCGATCACTATAGTCCATCTATGCCTACGGCATGGACTAATAAAATTGTAAATGTCAAATTATTTATTACAAACAAATACATAAAGTAAACTATACTATAAATTGTTTATTACAGTCACATTTTTACTAGCAAGTTATTTATTACAAAAGTATCAAATTATTTATTACAAACACATTTGTTAGTAAGTGAATTCAAACATAGTATCAAATTATTTATTACAAACAAAACAAATTAAAATGATTTATTATAAACAAAACAAATTAAAATGTAGTTTTAAATTATTATATTATTAAAAAAGGGTGAGAAAAAACAAATCATTGTAAAATCTAATTGTATTTTTAAGAGTATCACATAAATAATTTTTAAATTCATCATTCCATTATCAAATATTTAAAAAACTTCTTCCCCAAACATAACCAATTTTAAAATTCTCATTTTATTGTTCAAAACTATTTCCAAAACATAAATAACTTGTAACTTTAAAATTATCATCTCATTCTCAAATTAGTATAGAATTATTACAAAATTATTAAATCATTATGGAATTATTACAAAATTATTAGACACAAATAACTTGAATTTTAAAAACATCACATTGCCATATCTTATTTCTATTGTATTTTTAACATTACTTTATATAAACAATTTTTTAAATTATCATCTCATTTTATCAAATCTTTCTCCTGTTCTCAAATTATTAACACATTTATGCCAAACATAAATAATAACTTTCAAAATTCTTAACCCATCATCATATCATTCGTGAAAAAACCACTCTCCTATTCTCAAATTATTAAAAAAAAATCTTTTAAACATAAATACATCATCTATTATTCCAATTTCAAATTATTAAAAAACATAAGTGATAAAATTCTTTAAAAAGTTCTTTCAAACATAAATAAATCATCAATTATTTCATTTTCAAATTATTAAAAATAAATAAATATTTTTTCAAAAAAATTGTTTCAAACAAAAATACATCATCAATTATTCCATTTTCAAATTATTAAAAAACATAACTGATAAAATTCTTAAAAAGTTCTTTCAAACATAAATAAATCATCAATTATTTTATTTTCAAATTATTAAAATAAATAAATAAATTTTAAAATTCCTAGATGATCCCATTTGTCCAAATCATCCTCTCTCAAATTATTAAAAAAATCTTTCAAATATAAACAACTTTTAAATTACAAAATTTTATCAAACATATAAATAATCTTAATAATACTATATGAAATGTTCTTAAATTTTTAAACCATCACAATAGTGCCTATTATTATTTTTTAATTTAAATTGTCATTACATCACCATATTTTCATTTATTGTCATTACATCCCCATATTGTGAAAAATGTATATAAATATTCAAATACATATTATTAATTATTAAACCATCACAAGAGATCATTACATCACCATATTATAATAAATATGCAACCCATAATCGCATCACATAACACAAAATAAATAAAAACTAAAATACAGTGACACAAAAAAATACACTAAAAAAGAAAGACACTTCAGATATATAGTCTTGGCCATAGAATCCTTCAAGACGTTGGGAAGCGGGTCAACCTCTTCCAAAAAAAAATAAATATATTTTTATTAATATATATTTTCTACTGCACATGAAATATGTATTTTTAATTGACAAAAAAAAGAAAATATAAAAATTACTAAGATGTACCTTGATATTGAAGATCAAGAAATACATCCTCAATGGATTTCATCCAATTATCTTGACAATGGAGCACAGAATATATCCTCTGCGGTTTTCTTGTTACACAAAGAATAAAGTTAAATTGTACATAACAATAACAAATATTGTTTATAGTATTATACAAGAAGGAAAAAGGAAGGTACAAAGTTAGTGTTAATTTAAAATCTGAAACCCTAAAACTAAGGGAACTGTAAATAACAGGATACTTGCCTTTATCTCTATCTGCACTTCCATTCTGCATTTAGCGAGTGATTTGGCATTCTTGTCTCCATCTGCAACATGTCAGAAAATTAAAACAAAGCAAATAAACAACAAATTGCAAACAAATAAAACTATGATTTAGCAATACAAAATACCTGCTCCTTATCGTTAGATTGATTGATCCCCTGCAACAAAAATCCTCAACCCATTGTCATCCCTTCTCTTTTCTGCACACATCGCCTTCCTTCTTAGCCCCAACAAACCAAACCATTGGAGAAAAAAAAGGAAAGGAATCACAAACCAAACCAAAGAGAGAAAAAAAATCACAAATAATGGAAAACCGGATCAACACAAAGCAAAGAAACGCATGGCCATTCTTGACTCCAATTTTCAAAACCAAAACAGAAAATAAAACATTCCTCTACTCTTCTCTGCTCTCTTAGAAAATTATCTACCGGGTTTGAGATGCTCTTCTCTCTGCTTGTTTGTGTACAAGCCCAAATTTGCTCTATTCTGCCTCAATCTCCCTTGTCTTATCCAATATTCAACCTCAACCCCAATTTGCTCAATGCTCTTCTCTTCACTTCTCCCTTCCATCCCCAAAACACTCATCTACCAACATTTAATTATCCAACATTCAATTACAGGCTACTATGTTGTCTCTCTTCAAAACCAAACCAAATGTTGATCCTTTGTCTCTTCCACCGCCCCAATAACAACAATCAAATATGGTTTTCACTTCCTTTATTGTTTTCTTGATTTTGTGGCACGATCCCCATATTTGTTGGCACTCACCCCACAAAATATTTCTTCATTATCAATATTTCCAAAGAATTGGAAAAAATCTTTCCTCCCCACTCCCTCCATCTGCGTTAGAACACTTCCCAAAGAACTGAAAAAACCTCGACTCCCTCCACCTCCATTAACACACTTACTAATGAACTGAAAAAATCTACCTCTGTTAACATGCTTACCAATGAACTGACAAAAGCTAGCCTCGGGGCTAACAAAAAGCTTGTAAAGAGATATTTGGGTGGATGATAAGCATCAGGGCTAACAAAAGCATGTAAAGAGTTATTTGGGTGGAGGATAAGCATGAAACAATACTTAAAGGAATGATGCACCGGGTTAGGTTCTTCATCTCGATGTTCTAAGCAATATTTGAGTGGAACTAATGGTTAATAACATGTATTTACTTTTTGGAGGTTATAGGTTCAAATCCAAATGGGGGTAGGGTATGTATACCTCCGTAGACTTTAGTGTAATTTTTATGAAATCAAATCATAGTGGAATTTATAATGCTACCCTACTTTCACCAACCAATATTAGACACACATAGACAAAACATTTAAAAGAATCACATTTTCTACATTCACATATTTTTATCTCCCCATAATATAGAAGGTCACAAGTTCAAATCCAGAGGGGGGCAAGGTATGTATACCTCTGTAGAGAAATCCCTGCGCAGAGGGGGTCCCTTGTCCCACAAACAAGGGGGTCTATCGCAATCTATTCCTACAACTTATTCTAAGAAGCCAACATCTAAACACAACCTTTGCAACCATACATTATCTTGTAAGAAGCAACATCTGAACGCATCCCTTGCAACCATATAACTTCCTTACATGCATGAGTGGTTGGAAAGTATGCATCTTCTATAGTTAAGGGTGCAACAAAAATCTGCCTCAATGCTCGTTTCGTATACTACTTAACCTAAAAAGTTAAACACATAATCACTTGTATCTTTGGCAATTAAGATCTCCAACATCGCCCACATCAACAAAACCTTGTAATATACTACTTCGTCCAATGCAAATATTTCTTGGTAGAAAATTTCATTATCTGAAATGTTGTGCAAATATATGAAGACCCTCTTTACAACAATCCAATGTTTCTTCCCTAGATTTGACATATATCTACTCAAAACTCCCATTGCATGGGAAATCTTTACACTGGTACAAACCATGGAATGTGTTATACTTCCAACAACATTTGCATAAGGATCATGGGACATGCCCTCTACTTGCTCTTATTCTTGGGACACTTTTATGTGGATAACTTTGAGCTAACAAGAATAGGAATATTGACATGTTTATATTCTTTCATTTTAAATCTCTGTAATATCATTTCAACATACTTCCTCCAATTCAACCAGAGTTTCTGGTTTAAAAATCACGTTTAATTTCCATGCCCAAAATTAAAAATTACAACACTAATATCCTTCATATGAAATCGAGATGATAATTGAGATTTAATATCCTTGATGATTTCCTTAAATTTGTTTTCAACTAACAACATATCATCAACATATAATTCCACAAAAACAAAGTAGGTTTCCAACCATAGATTGTGTTGGGATGAAAATTCTACTTGCATGCAAATAATGAAACCACATATCCAACATTCCATATCTAGAATACTATATTTCTCCTACTATTTCTCCTAGTATATTCCATGAACCAACTTTCATTAGGAATTTTCTATGTCTTATATTTCTTCCACATTATCCACAAAGCCATCAAGATCACTATAAGGGTTCAAAACGTTTGTAACTTTCTACGAGAAAAAGCCAATTATCATGGGCTTTGGACTTTTTAACTTACCATCAACTGAGTTAACCACTTATGGATTTACCAATAGAGGTACGAACAATCCCTATGAATCTCTTCTCGATGGGTGCAGGCAACAATTGTTGGTGTCCCAACCTTGTCAAATAGAATGGGATGAGACTTGCTAGGGTTAATGTTGTATGCTTTGCATTAAGACCTTTTGAGGCCCATTGTTCTTATTTTAATGCACTATTTGGGTCCACACATCTTTAATAGCTTATTGTCCTTTGAATCTATTTGTGATTAATGAGATTGAGTGGTTGGGGTAACCAAGGAGTCAGACTAGCCCATCAATAGAAAATCACAAATGTAATAATCTAGGCTTTGATAAGAGAAATAGGCATTTGGAAAGTTTATATACCTAGAAGCTTGTATTTTCTTTTTGTCTCTAACCCTTATGAGGAAAAAAATTGTTAAGTCCTTGGACAAGTGAGCTTTGACACAAACCCTATGTTGAAGCCTAGTGTAAATAAGTAGTTAAAGCTCATGGCATATAAATCCACCAATAGGGGCCAAGATTTTCTATAGAAAATGACATAGTTGCATTAGGAGGCCAATAATATAAACCCAAACAAGGAAGGAGAATTGGGTTGTTTCATCAACAAAAAACCATTCACTTGGACATGGAAAAAAATACCACTAATGTACTTTTTATAGAACCACAAGATGCACTAGATGACTTCAAGAACACAAGTCTTTTCAAAAAACTAGAATATATAAAATCCTTTAGTCAAGTTGTAGGTATGGATACAGTTCCATCCATGTGTCTTCCAAACCTCCCTAACCTTACTCCTAATCACAATTTCAGCCAAGACACAACCCACAAAATAACCCAAAATATTTTTCCTCCCAAAATTAATTGCATACTTTGTCATATTTAAATATGTAGATATCAATATGGATCTCATCGATTTTAATATTACCTCGCAGTACACCTTAGGTATAAACTTCCTTGTTGCCTTTCGGTGTGACATCACTGCTTCCAATCCTCCATTCCCACTTCTAAAAATAATGATGGAAATATTAGGCTTGGGGTGTCCATTTATATTTACTCCAAAATCCTTATGCCAACATTGTAGGTATCCAATTAGAGATACCTACACCAAATTAATTGTGAGAAGACTAAGATTAAATTTGTCATGGATTCAAAATTTTATGCAATCTTTAGAGCATCACGTGAACCCTAACTCTCCTTTGAGTTTATTTTGATTTAGTTCTTAAAAACACATTTATATTAGACAATCATAATAAATTTATCCTTAAGTAAGTTAAGGAACTAAACTTAGATACCCTCATAAAGAATCTAGAGATGTAATCTCCATTAGCCTAATAGAATCATTAGAACTAAAAAAAAGTCCAAATATAATCCTACAAATTGTTCTAGATGGATTTAACATTAACCTATCTTAGATGTTTTGTTAAAAAAACTTAGAGACATAAATTTAAGTAGTTAGCCCGGGTGCTCTCACTTGGAAAACTTTGGTCAAACCCAAATATGGTTTTTTATCTAGTCCGTC
>JASDQU011246510.1:25928-38851 GCA_032191745.1 Picea mariana | reverse complement strand
GTGTGTTATCCTTGGAGGAAGATGCGCTACACCTTGTTTGGCTATCTAGCCTAGGGTTTGCTTCCAGAGTAATTCTCAGTCAAGGTTAAGGTGCTCGGAGGGTGGCTTCGGCCTATGGTTGGGTGATGAGGGTATCGTCAATGGTAAAACGAGCACACAATATTCTATATTCTAACAGGTTATGGGCCCACACCTACTTCATTCATTCTAAACACTAGAAGGAAACATAGTCGCTAGGATATTGAGCTCACTGAGGAATTGCTGCTAGGGTTACTAGCAAAAGCAGCTTCCAAGACACTGCCGCTACGGTTACTAGCAGGAGCAGTTGCAGAAAACCCTAATCCTCTCGTTGATACACCTTAAGTGAAGAGATTGACCTAATATCTGGACAGATTAGTGCACCCTAGCCTAGCGCATCTCTTGATACTCGCAGCAAGACAAGACATGAAGTTTGAATTTCTGGTCGAATCTAGGGTTTGACCAAGTCAAAGAAGCCATGACTTATTCTATGAAGTCAGAGAACAAGTTATATGAAGCCTCTAAGTTCAGATCGTGGAAGACAAGGATTGACCTCATCCTTGCTAGGAATAAAGTGTTGGATATCATGAAAGGAAAGATCGTGAAGCCAAATTTTGAAGAAGGAAAAGAGAAGGAACCGCAGAATGTTGCAGCTATGGAGAAGTTCAAAGAAAGTGATATCAATGTTATGAGTATCATAGTGGATTCTATAAAATACCTCTTGATACCCTACATCTCCCATCTTGACTCATCAAAGAATATGTACGATGCCCTAACAAATCTCTTCTCAGTTAGAAACATTGGACAAGTTATGAGTCTAAAGAATGAGCTCTATGACATGAAGATGAATAATGATGACATCATAACATCATACTTTGTAAGGACCTCCCAGTTAAGAGATCAACTAAAATCTATTGAAGAGATCACTTCAGAGAAGGAAATGGTGAATATAGTACTCAATGGTCTTCCCAAGACGTGGGATGCATTTGCCACAAGCATGAACACAAGGAAGGAGTATCCGACATTTGAAGAACTTTGGACTTGCTGTGCTCAAGAAGAATCAAGGATCAATGCAAAAGAGAAACCTCAAAAGAAGTATGATGATCAAGCCTTCATAGCAAGATTCAAGAACTTCGGGAACAAAAGGAAATTTGGCTCAAGGAGGAAGCCAAATCAAGAGAAAGACATTTCAGAAGTATAATGCTTCAACTGTTGAAAGTATGGTCACTACAAGAATCATTGACCCGAACTAAATAAAAGGAAGGAGAAACACGAAGCATCGATTGTCGAAGAAAAGAATCCTACAAAGAAGGCTAAAAAGGATGAAAGAGACTTCTTCTTCTAAAAGGTAACAACACTCTTCTTATTTTTCTGTACATATCTTGTTTTCATCGTCTCTGTACATATCTTGTATATATATCTCTTGGAAGATAATGTGTTCCAAGAAGAACTATACCTATGGAAGAACAACAAGATAAGAATGGATATCATTAGATAATACACATGAAAGAATGAAATACAAATCATGTGGAAGCTATTAAGCCAAATCAATCATGAAGAGGCTTAAAAGAATCAAAGACAGAAAGAAGTCATCAATCGAGAGGAAATTGGAAAAAGACTTATGACGTTTTGTAGAAGACAACAAGACAGAAGAGTGGACTCTGTTAGACAAGAGAGCCAATTATATATTGCACAAGACAATAAGGATGCAGATGGAAGCGTGGACTCTGTTATATGGAGGGAGCCGATTATATGCACTCTTAAATGAAGTAAGAATTAGGAGGGAGCTAATCTTATGATCCATTGAAGATGATGAAGTATATATCCATGGTAGTAACCATGAAAGATAGTACGTGTTCAGTTCAATCTCAGAAGAAGTCTTCTTCGAAGAGAAGCATTAAAGTATCCCTGGTTGACCATCTAGATCTGTGATCCTATGATGAAAGAAAGAAGTGGAATCTTTATGGCATGGAATCTATAAGAAACTCCATGGACCCAAAAGCTAAATAAAAACATGAGGAAGAACATGAAGATTCCAAGAAAGAAGAGAAGCCAGAACAACCAATCATTTTATTAAGAATCACAAGATTGTCAGCCTGATATGAACTCAATAAAAGCAATCAAGCAGAAGAACTAAAAGTCGTGATGAAGAATAGTGTATGGAAGACTTATGAATGAAAGCATTGTGAGATCTAGAACCAAAGGTTCTCCCAGATGGAGGGAGAATACATGATGATTACTTTTTATAGTAAACCAGACTTATATCTACATGAGTCATTATATCATCTGCAACATCCATGAGTTGGAATTCTACATCAGATGAATGCAAGAATGTTCTCTAGAGAAATTGAATAAAGAGCATATGAAGAGCAATCTCAAGACTTTGCGGCATACAAGAAAGAGACCCTTGTATGCAGATAGAAGAAGATAACTTAGTGGAGAACCTCCAGTGCACAACAAAAGCATGGTGAAGATTCCCTATAACATCAAGATGATTACTCAGTAGATCAGATCTCATGATGACAAAAGAAGTGCCACATGGATATGTTCCAATTTTCCAACAATGATATACTCTATTGTTCATATCTACATGAATCCATCACAGTGTTCCAGACTAAAGTACATTTTGAAATCAAGCATTACACTATCCATGATGAAGTCCAGAAAAGAGAAAATGGTTCTCAAATACATATCTCCACAGATGAGCAAATAAGCAGACATTTTTGGTAAAGCATTTGCGTATTCAAGCTGGAGCTCGTGGAAACAACTTGCTTATTGAAAAAGGAAGAAATAACTCCCAGGTTGAGAGGGAGCACTGGAAATATTATTGAAGACATTCATTGAAAAATAGTCCATCTTGGACAGATGCTTTCCTGTTCGGAAAGTGGATTGAGATTTCTGATGGACAATGACTTCCCATTTTGGTTAACATGGGAAGTAGTCTGATTGATGATGTATCATAGACAACGACTTCCCATTGTAGTTAACATGGGGATTGGTCTAGGGAAGTCTCTCTTATTAAGGGTTACTCAAGAAGACTGGCCCGCCTCACTGGACAATGATTTCTGATTGTGGTTAACATGAGAAATGGTCTATTTTGGAGGTTGATGTAGGATAGTCTTTTTCTCTTGTGGTTAACAGAGGAAATGGTCTAGACAGTCATTCCTTAGGGTTTATACATTCTCTCCAGGGTGCACTTTCATTAGTGTAGGAGGAATGGCCCAGGGTGGGGAATGGTCCAGGGTGCACTTTGATTAGTGTAGGAGGAATGGCCTAGGGTGGGGAATGGTCTAGGCTCAACAATTAGGGAAAGGCATTACTTAGGGTTTATACATTCTCCAGGTTGCACTTTGATTAGTGTAGGAGGAATGGCCCAGGGTGGGGAATGGTCCAGGCTCAACATTCCTTAGGGTTTATACATTCTCTCCAGGGTGCACTTTGATTAGTGTAGGAGGAATGGTCCAGGCTCAGAAATCAGAAAGAATCATTCTTCCTTGTTTGAGAAGAATAGGGCAGATAGCACATTGTTGATGTTCTACACTGAGGGCAGATATTCTTTCAGATCTCACAGATGTGAGTGAAAGATTGGCCCAGATGATTCAGTTTATATCATAACACTATTTCGGTGCAGGTTGCTATCAGATGTTTGTTATGAAGACTGTATGACAGTAGATGTATACTACCGTGGTGGATATGTTCCACTATTCGTAACTATACGTTGTTGATCAAGTACTTGTGTGTTACTTGGTGTGGTAGTGTACCAGTGGATTGTAGTTATGTACTACTATGGATAGACACAATTGTGTTCTATTTTCGTTTTGATTGTGTTGAAGACTATCAACATTTTATTGGAGACAATCATCAGCCATATGAATGATGAATAGAGATTTTCCAGACGGAAAATGGTTCAGAGCATTTTACTCTTCTAGACTAGAAGAATGGCTCTCATATCACTCTGTGGAGTGAGCATCATGTCTCATTACTTAGATAGAGTATGGTTTTGAGAGATGATGCAGCTGATGACACTAATGATGATGATGGTGCTCATGATCTAGTCTATACAACTATGTTGATGCTATCGGTGAATGGTATGTTTTTGTGCTCAAGACCATTACTTGTAAATACCTCCCTAGCTAGGAGGGAGTGTTGATATTATGTTAGTCGAGGAAGGTATTTACCTCCACGTGTGAACCTGACGAGAATAGAAGACTCCGAGAAGCAAGAGAAACCTTAATGAGTTGGCTAATAAACCTAGAAGACTTGTCGGCTCAAGAAGATAATATGTATTAGGTTATTAGCCTCCAAGAGAAGAAGTCAGCCAGAAGAATTAATATATACTGAACATACACATATCCAGAAGGAGAAGTCGGCCCCAACAAATCTGGCAGAACCACTATAAATACAGGGCACCAGTTCTCATTTGACATATCTCTTAGAATTGCAGAGCAGCAACTGGTGCACACTGCAGTTCCCAGTTTGGTGTGCACGTGTGGAGGAGAGCTACAGGTGCAGCTGCTGCATCAACCAATTTTCAATGTTGGCTTGGACTATCTCTTGGCTATGGTTTGGACTATCTAATCAGTTATTGTTGGTGTGCTATCCTTGGAGGAAGATGTGCTACACCTTGTTTGGCTATCTAGCCTAGGGTTTGCTTCTGGAGTAATTCTAAGTCAAGGTTAAGGTGCTTGGAGGGTGGCTTCGGCCTATTGTTGGGTGACGAGGGTATCGTCAATGGTAAAACGAGCACACAATCTTCTATATTCTAACAACAACTACATGGAAAATATGCTCACATGCTTCAAGGGGTAATTTAAACTATTGAAATCACGAACAATACAACTTGCAGGTGTGCAACCCTTAAAATTGTGAAGAATCTTGTTAGAATGTTTCACTCCCAAATAACATTTTCTCTCAACCCTATGTAGCGTTGAATTGGAAAAACACATACCAACAATAAGAGGAGGATGAATTAGAATAATAAAGAATCCCAAAGAAAACTAGGAGGAAATAAAACAAGGCCCTTTAATTCCCTAATTAGGCTCTACATATGCCTAATCATGTGCTCTAGATCCATAATTAGGCCACAAATGTCCTTAATTGGGAAAAGGAAGACCATGGAGTAGACAACATGTCCAACAAAGGCACTCATTTTTTCATCTATTGAAGGTCACTTATAGGGGCTTTATAGGGATAGAATCGTGAATCTCTTGAGGGCCTACCAATCAAATGGTATGTTAAAATTAGGATCCATAAGTCGTTGCATGTGTAGCTCACAAAAATAAATGTCCTCCACTTAGAACCATGTCCTTGAGCATAGCATGGAAAAAATGACCTTGTAATTAGAGCCTTTGTCATGACAAGTCAACGTTTCACCAAGTAATTGGCCTCTTCCAAGACAAACAACTACCATGCATGGCATGATAATTTTGTTGTTAGTGTTGTTCCATGGACACAAATAAATGAAGCAAGCACTACGTCAAATGAAGATATGTTTTTTCCCTTTTGAAGTTCAATTTTAGGATCCTTTTAGGGACAAAGTCCTTGAAAACTACGAAGGACATATTGATAAAACACTATGGAACAATTGAGGTCCATAAGTTTTAATGTCTGTATATCATAGTGATTATGTGGTCTTTTCAAGGAACCACATGCTTCGGGTGAGCATGGTGAAAATCACCTACTAGCTAAAGTTGTTCAAAGGCATGGTGGGTTAGTTTTTTTCAATGGAAATGGGAACTTGTAAAATGGGTTTCTGGAGTAATTATGGAAATAATATATGTGAGAAAGGTTGTGGTCATTTTCCATGGAGATATACAACATAGTATATCACATTCCAAACAAGGGAAAAAATATTTCCCCCCTGATTAAAGAACTTTTGTATGATCCTTGTAGAGATAAGAGTCTTGAAAGCTACCAAGATCCTACCAACCAAATTATTCCCTAGAGTCAGGGTCCATAAACTATAACATGTGTTTCATGTTAACTAAGTGGTCTCTCCAAAGAACCATGCACCCAATGTGACCATGGATAAAATGAGTTGCTTATTGAATCCTTTGGCATGGAAAGTTAGTTTAATACCATGCAACCAACATCTCCCTAAATGGTGCCTCAGACACATGAGAAAGGTTATTTTTTATTATTGTTCTATGGAGACAAAGGCAATGAAGAAAATGGCATGTCAAACATAGTAATATTTTTTGCTCATTGAAACTTTCTTACATGAAACTTTTAATGACATTAAGGGTATTGAATTCTATTGAGGGATCATTACTGAAAAAATATGTTGTAATTGGGATATGTAAGTTGTAATGTGAACATCCCATCGCAATTAGGTGGATTTTTCAAAGAAAAATGCACCTAAGAAGAGCATGGTGAAAATGACACATTGATAAAATCCTTTAGCATAGAAGGTCAGTGTTCTACCATGAAACTAGCCTATTCTAAACCAAGACCTTGATGACATGTATGGTCGTGCAATCTGTGAGAGAGGTTATCATTATATTTTTATGTAAAAACAAAACAAATATAACAAACAACACATCAAATAGATGTGATTTATTTTCTCCCATTTTACACAATCCTTTTAGGGACATAAGTATAAAATCTATCAAGGGCCTCTCTATAAAAAAATATTCCATAATCAATATCCACAAGTTGTAGCATGTGTGTCCAAAGGAGAATATGTGGCCTATGGAAAGAACCATTTTCTTGGGTCAAGAATGGAGAAAATGACCCATTGAGTGGAGCCTTCTGCATGGAAAGGTGATGTTCTACCATTAAACATGACTATTTTGAAACGTGTGTTTGGCATGTGAATATGAACATGAAATTTGTAGGAAAGTTTATTGTTAATATTGTTTTGTAGAGATGAATCCAATGGAGAAAATGAATTGACCATTGAATGCATACATTTATTTTTCTCATTGTAGCTTTTTTTTAGGAACCTTTTAGGGATACATGTCTCAAAATATGTTAGGGGCCTACCATTTAAATGGTATGCCATAATTGCAATATGTAAGTTACAGTGTGTGTATTTCATGTTTAATAAGTAAACTTTATAAATAATTGTTCAACCTGTGTAAGCATGGTAAATATGAACCGATGATTAGGGCTTCCAGAAGAGATTCCAATGGTAAATATGACTAATGGATTAAATATTTATGGCTTCTAGAAGATATTCACTTTCTCAAATTGGTTAACAGGATTAATAGAACCTTGGAGGAGATTCAATTTCACATTTAGGGTTTTAAATGATTTTAAAAACTTACTGAATTTGGCATCATTCCTGGTCAAGGTGGGGTCTCCTTTATCGCTCCAGAAAGGGCCTACTTTGTCACTCCAGCAATGGCACTCTCAGTTGCTCCTCCTATGCCACTTCAAAAAGAGCTAGTGATGTTTCTGATTGTCAAGATCACTCCTCCTCTGTCTCTCCAGGAAGGGCACTCTCAGTCACGGGGAGGTGAAGCTATTCTCCTTTGTCCCTCCAGCAAGAGAAATCTCAGAGGTCACTCTGCGTGGGGTTATTTTCCTCGATCTCTCGCTCCAACTCATAATGGTTGCATGCACTCTCAAGGAGGTAATTTGAGCAATGGGGCTAGGTTATGTCATGCAGGTGAGGGATTATGAATCCTAATTTTGTTTGTATATATTGTATATATTTTGTATATTATATAATTTATATAATATATAATTTATATATTATACATTATATAAACATATAAACTATATCATTATATAGTTTACATGAATCACTTAAATATCTCTTAGGGAAGGAACTCATTACTGTAGGGTTAGGTGTAACCCCTTTCCCAATGGTTATAGGACTCATTAGAAAAATGCTTGTTTGTGTTGTGTTATCCCTAGAGTTGTATTGAAAGTAGCATTAGGTGTGACCTAGGCACCTATGTTTCCAAGGTACCTAGCCATTGAATTGATTATGATGGCTTGCACCAAAACATTCCTTTGAAAGTATTATCTTTCCTGCAAGAGGAGGATCTTTGTCATTATGCAGCTAGGTATCATATATTTTGTACCTTGATATGTGAAATAGATATTGAAATCTCTAGTCGTACTCTTCAACAGGTTCTCCCATAATTTACTTCATTTCCTTTAGCTCAATGAAACTTTGTTATATCTTTGGCTTTTGGAATTCAACTAGAAAGTAAATTATTCACAATACCATAAGTGTTAGACCAAAATAAGTGACAAAAGAATGTTATCAATAATGTTGAATATTTCTAGAGGATGGGGCACACCTTGCGTAGGTATGTGTAAGTTTTATAAATTTCACATGAATCACTTGAATATATCATAGGGGGTTTCTTGTCAATTTATTCATTATTATAATTAGTTAAGAACAAAAAACAAAGGCACACCCCTAAGACATGCAAAGAAAGAACAAGTAATCCATAAGTGCTAAAAGGGGCCTTCTAAATGACATTCTATTTGGGGTGATGGAATCCACTTGTAGGGATAAACCTATGATTATCCACTTAATTTCCTCTTCAAAACATAGTTTCACACACTAGGGCCTATGGACCTGCATGCACTATATATTGTGAATACCTTTATCTTAATTATAATTTTTTTTATTATAACCGAAATAGAATTTGTATTATAAAAAAGTGTTGTAGTCGAGGCTAGGAGTAGATTACTGCATGATGCTAATTCTTAGAGTTTTCAACAAACTTGAAAATTTTATAGTTCCATTCCTCCCTTCATATATTAGTGGGGAGATAAGATGAATTTTCCTACATGGGATACGCATGCCAATTTCCTAAGTACATAGATGCATTTTGAGAAATTGATTATAGAGGTAAATATAGAAACAAAAAAATATTGCCTCATGCCTTCTCTAACCCCTCTTCTAATTGGGGGAAAACCAATAGTTGCTTGATTTTCTAGTCGAGCATATGTTTCTACTTCATATTCATTTTGGTCATGATTAATTTTCCTTCCCCTTGTAATAGGAGGTGAGGGATTTGGTGTAGATTTTAATCTTGTACAATATTTACTGCAAACATATTTTCAGTAAATGAGATATGGATCCATGAATAGGTTATTTATGAACCAATAATTAGTATTAAGGTATAACCAATGTCAAGGGAGAGAAATAATGGCCTTATGTCCTAAGTGAAGAGTCTCGAGTCAAGCACCAAAAAGAAAAACCATGAAGATTCTCAAGTTATGTCATTGAAAGCATCCTTGAACCATGCACAGGACCTTCATATGGTATATTGGGTCTACTAGAGGGATATGGGTGCCATGATTAAACCACAACAAAGGCCCTAAAAAAGAACATGTCTCGGTTTCAAACATGGCATAGTTATTGTTTACATGGTTAAGGTTTTGTAGCACTTGATTAGTGGGATATGAGGGCCCTAAATGTCACTTATTAGGCTCAATCATCATGAAAAACAGCTATAAACCACAACACAATCCCTCTCTAGGGGGTCCCTGGCTTCAGAGTTGGATAAGGAACAATACCTAGAACTATGACATGAACCCTAACTAGGGTGTCCTTTTCCTGGGAGGTGGATATGGTTTCCATTAAGATGTTTTCCTCACTAAAGAAAAATCTCAAGGCATTGACCATGATCATAATAGGGAAACAATATCCTTATGATGGAAAATAAACCTTCTAGGCATCATGTGTTGTGAACAAGACCTCCAACCATGGAACATGCCCTATTTGTGGGTTATTTTACCTTGGTGTGGTCATCCAGGTGCCATTAGGTGGTTTTGTGAAAAATGGATGTGTTTAGAGGCCTTTACAGTGCCCAAACAAGGAAAATAAGTCCTCTTCCCTTACAAGAAGTTTTTAATGCTAAAGATTTCATTTTGAAACATGTCAGGGTGAGGGAGTTTTACATGTTAGGGTGAGGGAGTCATCTTCACCTTTATGAAATTTGGAATTGAAGAAGGATATAAACTACTTAATTTATGAAATTTTAAATATTGTTTACCAAACATATACCACTTAAATTTAAGAATTTAATATTTATATTTCTTAAAAAATTGAATTTGTTTAACAAGCTTGGCCATTAAGCATAAAAATGTGTCATTTAGGGAAGAAGTCCCTGGTTTTCTTCCCTTGGTGATGATATAAACCTTGAATTGCATATATGGTGAAAATAAATTCCTAATGGCACCCATATCCCATTGGAAGGTCAAATATCTCTTAAATAATATCTACATGGTTATTTGGGGCCTATTTCATGGCCCTTGAATTTGAGAACTTTCATAAAGGATATATGGATATATGACCTATTTCTAAGGGATATATGGAATTTGGGTGGGATATCATGGTCACCATTCACAAGTTTTGGGCATAATGTATAGCAAAGAACATAAGGTGCTTAGGCCCTATTTGAATCTTCTCAGGATTGATATTTGTGATGTAGTCCTTAAATTCATGGCCCTTGAATTGTGAATGACACCCATATCCCACCCAAGAACCATAGTCTATTAAATAGGATATATGTGATGGTTTGAGGTCTTATTAATGGCCAATGAGCCAAAGAAAATATGTTTAGGACCTAAGGCCCTTTGTTTCCTCTCTAGTCATGGTAGAGTTCTTATGACCCATTCTTATTGTTAAAAACATACTAATGGTGCCCATATTCCTAGTTGGAGGCCTTGTTCATGGCCATTAAACACATGAAAGCTTCGTTTAGGGCCTAAGGCACTTGTTTTCATCCCTCAATGATGGTATATGCCTTTAATCCCATATGTGGTGTGAAAAAAATCCTAATGGAACTCGTATCCCACTTAGAGGCTAAATATTATTTAGAAAGGATATACATGGTTATTCAAGGCCTAGTGCATGGCCCTTAAACTCAAAAAGATTCATTTTCAACTCAAGTTCCTTGTTTTCCTCCCTTCAACACAGTATAGTCCCTAAGATCCATTCTTACTATTTAAAAAAAACATATCAATGGTGTTAAATATATTGCACATTCCATGCTAACGATGGTATAGGTTAGGAGATCCATTCTTATTTTGATATGAAAAATATATTCATGGTTCCCACATTCCGAATTGGATCCCTTCTTCTTGGCCATTAAGTAAAATAAATGTTTGTTTACAACATAAAGCCCTTGTTTTCCTCCCTCAATGATGTTATAAGACTTGGCTCTAGCCATATGTGGTGTGAAAAAATTCTTATGGCATCCATATCCCACTCAAAGGAAAATTGTACCTTACAAAGGTTCTACATGTTTGTTTGAGGCCTATTTCATGGCCCTTAAACTATAAAAGCTGTGTTTTGGTCCTAAGGTCCTAATTTGTTTTGTCCCTTGACCATGGTGTAGTCCCCATGATCCATTATTTTTGTACAAAACATACTAATTGCATAAAATGTCCCACACAAAGACCAAATATCCGCTACACAAGTCTTTTGTCTTTTTTCAAGGGCTATGTAACGAATATAAATTCTAAGAAGATTCAAATAGGACCTAAGAACCTTATGTTCTTTCCTTAACCATGGGTGAAATAACACTATAATTCAATAGTCAAATTGTTACATTTCATTGTCACGCATCATGTCAAATTGGATCATATCTAACAACGTATGACCAACCTGCTTACCCAGGTACCTCTGAGTAAAATACTTGCTCACATTGACTTGGAAGAACATAAGGCTATGACCAACCTGCTTTACTAGGTACCTCTGAGTAAAATACTTGCTCACATTGGACCATATAAGCCCGACACTCCTTGTAAACCATGTAACACCATTCAAAGACACATTCTTGCGATGAATTAGCTATACTATCGACAAAAAAATTTCGTCGATAGTATAGCTAATTCGTCGCAAGATTATTTACATGTGTCTCTCTTGCAACGATATCAAGTGATGCTTGGATTCATTTTATATTTGGTTTATCAACTTATAATCAAAATTTGATACTTTGCAAGCTAGTTGTACCTTGAGTCAAATACAAATATGAAATTTGGAATCATTAACATATCTATTAGAACATATGAAAAATAGGGTTTATGGTTTACATGATGATATGATGATGGAAGAAAGTGGGTGTGTGAGTAAAATTTGAGTCTAGAAACCCTCCCATATCATTAATTCATGTGAATAGTCTATCCATGTCAAATTTCAATGCATTCAGAAACAGTTTGAAAAAATTTCAACATTGGCCCCATTCACAGGTCACTGTTGCCCATGTCTAGTCCTAGTACAATTTCCTTGTTAAATATGTATAATATATTTGGAGAATGATAATTTTGAGAATGATAATGGAGAGTGTGAGAAAGCTAGCTATACCTTGAGTCAAATAAAAATATGAAATTTGGAATCATTAACATATCTATTAGAGCATATGAAAAATAGGGATTATGGTTTACATGATGATATGATGATGGAAGAAAGTGGGTGTGTGAGTAAAATTTGAGTCCATAAACCCTCCCATATCATTAAGGCATGTTAATAGTCTATCCATGTCAAATTTCAATGCATACAGAAACAATTTGAAAAAATTTCAACGCTGGCCCCATTAACATGTCAATGTTGCCCGCCTCTAGTATTTTTATGGTGTTTATTAAGAAATCAACGAAAAAGAGGGATTTTTCATCACAAATATGAAACTGATACATGGTATATACATTAATGTAGAACCTAAAATAAAAATGAAGAAATACTGATGAAAACTTAAAACTTGCATTAACCAATTTGTGTACTTTGAAAGAAAATTAGGGTCAAATATATACATGATGAATTGATGATGGAAGAAAGTGGGTGTGTATGCAAAATTTGAGTCCATAAACCCTCCCATATCATTAAGGCATGCAAATAGACTATCCATGTCAAATTTCAATGCATTCAGAAACAATTTGAAAAAATTTCAACGTTGGCCCCATTCACAGGTCACTATTGGTCATGTCTAGTCCTA
>JASDQU011246508.1:25932-44532 GCA_032191745.1 Picea mariana | reverse complement strand
TGATGATTGGGGGAATTGAAATATTCCTACCATTTTTCCAGGGAAAGGAGGAAGTCTGCGATGCGAATATTGAGGCAGCAACAACAGAAGCAGAAAGACAGACAGTCGTGACTATCAAGGAAGAATTGGAGTAGATATCTGAAGCTGACCAAGAAGAAGAGGAGAATGAGCATTCTGAGGAATGGCTCAACATATTCAGCCAAGAAGCTAAGGAAGCTGCAACACTGAAGCTAACAGCAGAAGAAGAAGATGAACATTTTGAGGAGTGGATTAATATTTTCAACTAGGAAGCTGAAAGGATTGCAACATGGGAGTTTGCAGAAGGAGAAGAAGAAGAGGCAGACATCATTAGATTTGTTGATCTGTATCAGCATATTGAAGCCCTGGAGAGAAGGGTGATAGTGCAGGGTGTGCACATCCAATAGGTGAAGTTGGATGCAGCAAAGGAACAAGGCATGGGAGATCATGATGATCTACCCAAATTCAAGCAAATTTTTCAGCTGAGGAGACTGAATGAGTAGAGCCAGCCACTGGAGCAGCTGGACAAAGTGATCAAGAAGATCAGGGAGATGATGTTTTGGTCAGAAAAAACTGTCACCGAGGAGTAGCTGAGTTGAAAAGAAGCAGCAGTAGCAGCAGAAAGATGGAGTGAAGAGATAGCTCCAGACATTTGTTTGGGATCCAGGAGGATTTCCACATCTGAGAGGGGAATCTCATGAGTAGGACCTCATGAATTTTGCAGATGAGGAGTATGATGCAGGAGCATCATCTAACGTCATCCAGCCAGCCATCCAACCATGTCAAGTGCATGCATTCAAAGCTGAAGAGAGGTGCAGACCTCGTTCTTTAATTTTAAATGAATGTAATTATATGTCTTAGGATGTTGATCCATAGAGTCGTGCTTTTCACAGGCATAGAATTAATTAGGCCTTTAATGTTTTGTAAGGATGAGATATAGATCCGATCTACGGACTAGACAACCATTGAATGTAATTGAATAGGGTAGTTGAGGTTTGGAGGGAAGAGCTCGAAGAGCCCCCTTAGGTAAAAGATATTTTGGGGTCTCATTTTGTAAGAGTTGAATAGTTAGAGTCAAAAGAGTTAGTGGTCTAGCATAGGAGAGCAGAAAAGAGAAGGATTCGAGACCTTGTTATAGGCCGTGCTCAGGAACACCTTGTACAAACAGGCATTTTCCATTTTAATATAAAACAATAGTTTTTCGTGCATCTTTCATGTGTTGAATGAATGTCTGTGAGTGTTGTTTATATGATATTAATGTATGTTGTAGATGTATGTTAAGCATTTGCAGGGGTTTTGTTTGATTTCAAGATTAGAAGTCTTTGAGGCTTCACACCAGGAGGGTGTGATAGAACGCTATGGGTTCTGATAGCCGTGCACAGAAGATGCATTCCTGAATCTGTGGATTCAGACAAAGATGTGTTGCGGGCATAAGAAAATGAAGTCAACAACTCAAAGAAGTCCATGAGGTTGTTGAATACCTTAGGAGGCGAGGTTTTATATGAGAACATAGTCGTAGACAGAACTTATGTTGTGAGTTCAACAAAGCTCTGCCAGGAGGGCATTGAGCAAGTGTAAGGAGTGCATGAAAGGAGAACTCGACCGTGAGTTTGTAAGAAGAAAGGACCACTGAAGGATTCTTGATACTCTCCCAAGTGGGCATGGAGTAAGTGCCAGAGTACACAGAGGGATTCTGTTGATTTCAGAAGAAGGCGGAAGCTCTTACGAGTTCTGCAAGAGGCTCTTCCAAGTGGGCATTGAGCATATACACACAGGGTTACTAAATACCCGGAAATACTTAGCAATAGGTTGCTTGAGAAGACTGAGCACCAGGAGGGCCTCGTAATTCTCCATCTATAGGAGAAGGAAAGAATATTTATTCCCTTAAGGTATGAGGAGCAGAAAATCTCAGAAGAGACAACACCTTTGCGTGCATGCAGAGACTCTGCAAGGAGTGCAGGAGTCATGGAAACCTCTTAAGGTTTCAGAGAAGGTCAAGCTCAGGAGGGCGAGTGCTTTTACACACAAAGCCATAGCTACAAGGAGTGCAGAGGCCACAGAACTCCTTGAAGAGTTCAAAGTTCCCAAAGCTCCGGAGGGACAACGTTTTCATATACGCACGGGAGCACTCAACTTGAAGAGTTCACAGAGAATAAAGAACAAAAAGGTTGAGGCCTTTGAGAAATTGGAATTCTTCCAAGTCTGGGAAGAATGCACAAAATATCGAGAGGAGAAACAGCTGCCATTGGATCCAGCCAGAGAGATCTGGACCGTTGAAAGGCTTTCACGTCTAGGAGGCAGTACAATAGAGGAGCGCACAGGAGGGATGGATTTTAATCATCGGATCTTGATCCCAGTACGCGTCAGCCATTGGATCTGACAGGACTTGCGAGGGAGTTAAGCCCTCATACAACAGAGCAGAGGAGATGAAAGTCCCGAAAGGTATTGACACATCGAGATATCGACATTTAGGATATCGGAGGTCTCGAAGTCAAGAGATCGGGACATTACAAGCCCCGAAATAGTGAGATAGATCAAAGTCGTTGATATGAGGACAGATGCATGTCACGCGATCATCCATTTCGGAGATCCAGGCACCAAGACTCACAAAGGTGAGCGCTTTTTGACTTCGCATCTGGCGAAGTCCCGAGATTTGATCTGTACCGTCCATCTTGAGGGGACGCGTGGCAGAAATTGAGGCCTTCGGGAAAAACCCCGACAAGGTGGAAGGTTCCATTGTGGGTCCAGCTGACGTCACTTCGACAATCAAGAATCGAAACTTCAGAAGTTTCGAGGGTAAGGAACCAAGGTATTTTGGGGTTTCGAAACCCAAAATCACGAAGAGGAAATAAGAAGTTGGGAAACGCCATTTCCACATCTCAGAGATCGACGTTTTGGGAGTCTAGAGGATGGGAGGTCGGGCTCTCCTGTTGGTAAACCCCGACATAGAACTGCGGTCACGGGGATAGCGGTCACATGGACCAAGACCTAGCCAGGAGGGGATAAATGTTGTTGAATCATTTCGACGTTTCGGAACTTTGGTGATCGGGAGATTGCTGGGACAGTGGTTCTCGTGACATCGGGAATTAAGAAATCCTGAAACCCAAAATTACATTTTTCCTGTTGAGGAAAGGACAGCGGTCGGAGTGCAGAAGACCGAGAGGGTAAAGAGAAGGACCTGTGGATCGGGATTTACAAAGATTCCAGCAGGGAATCGAAAGAGCTAATTCAGCTCACTTAGTGATTGAACGATCATGTGAGCGGACGTAGAGTGCATACGCGTCTGCGTCATATTTTTTGTTTCTTCTTGTTTCTGCAGTTTTAGTTTTCTTAAAATCTTCAGCATAGTTCACTAACGTGTCACCCACAGAGGCCTTCACATCATGTCCCTCTTTAATATTGTGCATTTTGAAATGATGGGCTTTAATAACTGGAAATCTTGAGGACATCTACCATTAAAATGAATAGACAACCGAATATTATGGGATCTGGTAATTTCTTTTTTCCTTCACTTTGAATTTGCGAAAATACTTTTTATTTTATTTTTTTTGCTTGTGAAATTTTAGTTTTCTTAAAAGCTTCAGCATAGTTCACAAATGTGTCACCTATAGAAGCCTTGACTTCATGTCCCTCTTTAATATTGTGCATATCTTAAATGTCAGATTTCAGAATCTGCTAGGATATGGGAATTTTAATGCGTGATGCTAGTCACTATTCAGTGTACATATTCAAAAAGATTGGCATTAATAACTAAAAATATCGAGAACATCTTTCATTAAAATGAATCAACACAAAATGTACAGAAGACCATCCAGCCTTGCTTTTAAATACTTATTGTCATTTCTCTCTATCATCAAAGGGTTGCGCTTTAGGGTGCCTTCGTTCTAATGTTCCTGGTCATGGACATGTAAGACAACTTAGAGATGCGATGAGGGGCAGATGAAAGAAGAGAGATTGGTTTTATGTGATGTGAGCTTTGAGTAAAAAAACACTCTGTTATACAAGAGAAACTCAGAGAGGACGAAAAAAAAAGAACAAATATGTTCTAGTTGGTGTTCTCCCTGTGTTCGATGCTTTGGTTGGTTGAAAAGGCTACTTGGAGATTTGTTTATTGAACTTCTTTGTTTTCTTGCTAGGAACTATAATGGAATCTTAGGTCACCTGCAATATAGTTCTTCGTTTAAGTATATATCTTCTTCCAACAACACAGATTTGGCCACTGTATCAAATTGTAGAGATCGCAAAAGTATTTGTATTCCTCGGAGACTAGTAACAGAATCTGTATGGGTGGATAAAATGACATATTCTCACTACAAGAGTTTCTATTTCATAGTTTGATGACCTGCATGTGGCTCTGGTAGCCGACTTGACAGAAAGCCATGTTCTTTGTCAAAGTTTGTTCAGTTTCCTCTAGATGTAGTTGCAGAGTCCACATATTTGGCGTCACCTACAAACATTCCATACCTTTCTGTGGGACACCATAATTCCCACTCTATGAGGAAATATATATTCTGATGCCATCTGCAACATTTGATACACTTGCTAGACCTGTGTTGGTGCATTCTGCAACATTTTATGCACTTGCCACACCTCAGCTACCTGAAGAAGTTATGTACCCCAATATATTTTCATTTTTCATCTGGGTTGGACGTTTCTTCCAATTTACTGTAATAAAGAAAAGAAGTTCCACACACAAGTCCTCAGGCAGGCTTCTCAACCAAACAGAGGATTGAATACACGGAGAATACCAGCCACTATAGACTTGAATTTTTTTCCCTTGCTTTAACTGTTGTGACATAAAACGACTCCGCTAATTTTGAAATCGGCCTGAATCACATTTCTAAGTTGTCTTGGATGTGAATGCTCAGGAACATTGCAAAGAAAAAACCTTAAACCCCAAATTTTCGATGGCAGAAGGAAATTAATACTTGAAAAAGAATAGAATGTTGAATAAGAATCTATTGCAAGCAGGCCATATCTGGAAGAAACAAGGTATTCAAAAAACTGGGATAGATGTACTTCGCAGCACTGATTAAATACAAAACCCAAAATTGATATTCAACTCGTTTTTTACAAATAAAGAGTTTGAACGTTAAGAAAAGTGTGAAGAAGCTTCATCAATGTACATACCTTTAATTGATCGATGGCAGGAGAAATCACAATAGTTGTTGCAAATAGCCTCAGCAGTATTTTGTAACACATCTTATTTGAATATAGAATAATTTTGGTTTATTTCATAATAATATTTTCCAATTTCTGGTATTTGTTTTAATTGTATTTTGTACCTTCTTCCCCTGTGTCGTTAAACATGAAGGACAAGCTTTTGTTTCTGCTGCTCACTACTTCAATCTAAATAAAAATTGGTCTATTATTTCTTTACATTTTACATTTAAAAATACTTTTTCATAGGCCATACTTATGTGGTGCCGTCTCTGTATTTAAAGAAATAAATTGGAGGACCTGTTCTACTCCCATTCTCCGGGTTCTGTAAATAGAATGAATTAATGAGTTACAACAAGGCACCTAAATTGTTGATGCAATGTTCCTATGAAGTATGTTGGATATATTGCAGCTTGTTCTATTTGATAATATTCGTGCATATATACTAATATCAATACTATTGGAAAAAATACAGAAAACTTCCTCCTCGGAAAAGATTAGGCAATTATGTTTGGTTTTGCGGTATTAAACAAATATGTCCATTGTTCTGTCATATACATCTTGCAGCCTAGGAACTTTTGTAGTTTGCAATTTATGCTTTAATTACTTAAAGTCACAACAAATTTTGATTGCCTTTAATTTAATTTAGATATTGATGTTTATGGAGAGTCATCGTTTGTTGATATCATTGCAATGAATACAAGATGAATAGATGGTAAGGAATTTATCTCATTGAGACCACAATGAAAATTCATGTTTCTTGTTGCGCTATGTACATCTTGCAGTCAAAATTTTCCTAGTTTCAATGAAATTTGCAAGCCGAAGAGCATATTGCAAATTGGGAGATCATTTGCATTTGAAACAGAAACAATCCATTCATATATATTAGTATGAATATTATTCAAATAAATAAAAAAACTTTCTCCATTGATAGATACTAGTATGAATACTATTGAAATAGATATCAAAACTTCATCTTGGTCAATACTTATCCAGTTATCTGGACACCAGGCCCCGGGTTCACGGTATCCAACACCTATGTCCCCTATTTCCTCATATACATGTTGCAGGAAAATAACATCAGTGATGTGCATTTAATGCTTTTACTAGTGAGAAGCCAATAGAGGTTCGAAAACATTGCCATTAATAAATGGAAAAAAAAAGGTCTTCCCAACTCTCAGATACTTATCTCTTTTCCCATTTTTCTTTTCCCGTCCATTATGGATTTTTGTTTTTATACTTAGTCATCTTTCTATGTGCGGTGGGCTGAAATGTATTCATATCCATCTATATCCTTGCAAGACGGATCCGACCGACCGTTATTCCATTCCATACTTAGACAATTTTATGCCCGCCACTGCGGGGCCAGTGTTTGCGAGCCCAACTTCTTATTGTTCCGCTATATACATCTTTCACTGAAAACATCTGTGATCTACAATTCTACCGTGGGTTCCTCGTATACATTAACTTCATTCAATGTATATGTTGTTGATTTCATCCCTAGCAACTTCGCGTCCTTCTTGGCATACATCAACAATGGTATTACCAGTGACAAGTGGACATAGTGGTACTAAAGATACTTCTATGATCTGCAATTCATGCCTTAACATCTCCATCTATATCCTCACACAACGGATCCGACCGGCCACTATTCCTTTTCACACTTAGCCAATTTTATGCCCGTCGCTGCAGGGATGGCGCTTGCGAAACGAGTTGCTTATCGTTCCACTATATACATCTTGCACTCAAAAAATCAGTGATCTACAATTCCACCATGGGTTCCTTGTATACATTAAGTTCGTTCAAAGTATATTTTGTTTCTTTCCATCCCCAACAACTTCACGTCCTTCCTAATATATATCAACAATGTTATTACTAGTGGCAAGTGGACACAGTGGTACGAAAGATACTTCTGTGATCTTCACTTTATGCATTAACTAGTGAGAACTCAGTAGGGATTCACAAGCATTTGCATTAATAAGAAAACACTAGATGTTCTTCTGTGAGATACTTGGTTCTTTTTCCCTTCTCTTCTTCCCGTGTATTATCTAGAATTCCACTATGAACTTCTCCATCCTTTTCCCCTTATTTTCTTCCTGTGTATTATGGGACTGTAAAATATGGACATGATATTTTATATAACATGTACAAATTTCTCATTCCATACCTAACAACATTTTGAATCGCGGTTTCTCGGTCGGGCCGACGGGCTCAAAATTGGGCCTCCATTGTTCTGTTCCCTACAAATAGCACCCCGAGTTCCATGATATACAAATTGAAAAGCCCACCCACGGACTGGCTAACTCAACATTTCACTTCTAATGTTCTGTGTCCTCTAAACAATGCTCCCAGTTCCGCGATATAGAAATTGACACACAGAGTGCAGGACTGGCGGGGTGGAGATTGTCATTGTTTACAGATGCTAATCCCTATGAAGTATCTAATAGTATCTAAAAAATTATTTTTGTTTTTATTTTTTTCCTGTATAACAGTATCTAAAAAATTATTTTGAATACTAAAATAGCTCTTAGTAGTGACAACTGGACACAGAGGTATGAATCATTTGGGATTGCACTCTCCGCAATATACAAATTGACTACCGGATTTCGACATTGTTCATTCTTCCATGTTACAGATTATGCATTCCAATGATTGGAGCGATACAATTAGAAGGTTCGGGCCTCGCCTCCTTTGCAGACACTTTCTCAGCCTGTTTTGGATCCTCCTGTTTCTCGGTTCATGAAATATGCATCTCCAGCATTTGCGAGTTGACATATGTTTATCTCCATCTATATAATCAGACAACGAATCTGACCGACTGCTATTGCTTTCGATGCTTTCGATATGTTTCTCCTTTATATACATATTCCACTCTAAATTTTCGTGATCTACAATTCCACTGCTAACTACTCCGTTCGTTTTCTATTTTTTTTCCTTCCCATGTATTATAGGACTATAAAGTATGGACATGATATCTTATAAAGCATATACTAATTCCCATGATATTTTATAGACCATGTACAAATTCCGCATTCGATATCTAGCGACATCTTGGTTCGCGGGTTCTTGGGTGGGGGGGCTCAAACTTGGACCTCCATTGTTCCATGGCCTACAAATAGCACCCACAGGTGTGTGATATACAAATTGAAAAGATAACCTGCGGAGTGGTTGACTCAACATTGCACTTCCATTGTTTCGTGTCCTCCAAACAACGCTCGGAGTTCTGCGATATACAAATTGACACACAAAATGCAGGACTCGCGGGGTGGAGATTTTCATTGTTTACAGATGCTAGTCCGTATGAAATATCTAACAATATCTAAAAAAATATTTTGAATACTAAATTAGCTCTTAGTACTGACAACTAGACACAGAGGTACAAAATAGTTGGGATTTCACTCTCCGCAATATACAAATTGACTACTGGATTTCGACATCGTCTGCTCTTTCATGTTACAGATTATGAATTCAAATGTTCAGAGTGATACAATTATAAGTTTTAGGCCTCGCCTCCTTTGCAGACACCTTCTCACCCTATTTTGGATTCTCCTGTTGCCAGGTTCATGAAATCTACAATTCCAACATGGTCACTCTACCACTTCTCACAAATGTTTCAAAGTATCTCTCACTGCCTTCCATCCCCATTAACATCCTGTGCTTCCAGTTGTCCTACCATATCCTCTTCATTGTTATGCGTATTGCAGTCAAAAAGTTTCGAGACATACAATTTGACCCTCACGCCCTCACCCTCAATGCTTGTACGTTGCAACCCTATTTTGTAGATGTCTTTTTTCCTTTGCCTACGACCTCCGTACTTTCTTACTATGCGATTAGAAACCTTTCGTGCTAACAGCTAACCATGCAGGAACCGTCAATATTATCATTAATGTCCGAAAACCTCAAGGAGATCTCCCATTATTATGCATTAAACCAAGATGTGTGGAGATTTATTTTGTCCCTTCCAATTGTTCATCTCCAACACGCATCCTCATGTTGGGCAGCTCAAGAAATCTACAATGCTTAATCGCTCATTGCAATATCCAACGTGTTGGGATTTATATGTATGAAATTAGTATTGTTTAATGTTAACAACGCATCATGCAATAATAGTCCAAATTGTCATTAATCAATGAAAGTCTCGAGGACATCTCCCATTCACACGCTTTCTACCAAAATTTGCGCAGGGTTATATTATCCATTCCAACTTTTCATTTCATTCATCAGCTGGAACAAATAAATGTTCTTGTAGACTTATGGAACTAGGTCGACAACAGTTTTGTGGAGATACAGTAAATATGTTTACACAAGAGGACCAGAGTTTTTAGAGGTCTAGGGCATACTTTTACTATTCATCCTGTTCCACCCAAAACGAACTAATTTGGACCTAAGGAATCGCTTATGTAGGATGCGTTCCTGAGGTTTTTGACTCTAAGAAGGTTGTCTCTTGGTGCACCGAAAAATATATTCCAGGCCAAAGAATTATTCCACTGCGTGACCATTCTCCTGTTTCTTTGTCACCTCAGCTCTTCCACGAGATGTGAAAATTATTGAACGCAAAATTGACGTTCAGAGGACAAGACTGCAAACAGTTTCTAGAAAAACACATAACGGGTTGGAAATATTAGTAGACTTCCTCAAAGACCCAACAATAGTTCCTGAAGATATCACAAGGCTGCAGGTAAGTTCCTTTAGAAAACCATTATGGGAAATTGCTTGGTTGGTTACAAGAATAATGGGACAGGCATCCATAACAAGCATTTCCCATCTAATTATTTATATTTTGTATTTCACAGTCAAGGAAAAATACATTTTCGATTGGGGGAAGCTAATTTCGATTGAGCTATGCTCCTAGTTGTCATGATTCAAAGAATCGAATAAATTTTATATGTCATCCTACTTGATTTTCGCAATTGAGTATTGTTGTATGTTTCCAAAACTTTCTCTTTACGATAAAATAAATTGTGGATTTGACCCAGTAACATTCTGGCACGAGGCCCTGTGGAGACATAAGGCCTCCCATTGTTTTTATGAAGTTTTTAATGGCTTTGTCTCAGTTTTCAAAGATTTACTGTTAGGAAAGGATGGGCCACAGATGTCTGGCCAGGCAACCAGGTTTTTGAACAGGAAGGGCACACTTGAGAAAGAGAAAAATCACAATGTCCTCATGGTCTTTGGCTCTAAGTAAAATCTTGCCTTCCTTCCATGCAACATCACGCACAAGATGTGTGTTGCATAAATTGCAAGGCAATACAACCATTAGTTGCATTTTTTCCATGACAAGAAAAAAAAAGAGTTAATTCCTCTGCCCTGGAAAGTCGGAGACTTCATGTGTAGAAACATCAACAAGATTGACGAGTTTTCCACCCATTTCAAGAAATTGAACCTAACGTAAGATGAAAGGCTAAAAGGGTTCGACTCTAATGGCATTTTTCGAGAACATTTACTGGGTATTGTTTTTAACACCTCTTTTATCCATACACATCTCACCCAAGACATGAACTGTGTCGACAAAAATCTTTCTTTTGTCGATTGTGATGAAGAGAGATTGAAAAGAGCCACTGAATTGTACAAACAACATGGAAAAGTATCTGGTGAAAAGAGTACCTAGTCCCCTGCCAACACTCCCAAGAGGATGACATCACAGAGCATCGCTTCGATGGTCCACCCCAGTAAGAAAGTAACCCAGAAATATTCAAACGAAGGAGGAGATAAGAACCCTCCTCGCATAAATATTCATAGTTCTCACAAAATTCCAGTGACAAAGAGGAGAAAAAACAATGCAGTGTAGGCAGAGAAACCCCAAATTGAAAGTGGAAAAATGCAATTTGAAATTGAAGCTGAGCACATGCAAAAAATTGGGTCGTCTGCAGTGGAAATATCGGACACCAACTTTTTTAACATTGATGAATCCTTCGTAATACAGAGCGCTATTTTTGACAACCAATCTAAAAGTATGGTCATTGAAAAGAGGGATGTAACAAACAGGAAAGGAAAATCTCGCGCAGAGATTAACTTTAGTGAAATGTCACCGTCCCAAATCTGCCAATTTCACCAGGGAACCGGTGACATTCTTTGTGATTCCATTGGAGGAATTGAAATAGAAAATGCCGATATGAAACAATGCCTCAACGAATTTGAGCAGGCTTTCCTTGCAACTCCAGAATTTTCCAATCCTTTGGAAAAAATCATGCCTGCTACCACTGTAGTGAAGATGAAAGTATCCTCTACCCTCCTTGCATGCTCTAGAGCCCTTGTAGAGAATAACATCAATAAAATAATGCAGGTAGTTACTGAAGCCTGGGAAACATCACAAAATTTAGTTTCCTTCGGAAAGAAGGCCAATGATTTGCTGGAACAATTGGAGATGAATTTAAAAAATGAACAGCTTTTCTGTGATCAGGTATTGGCCCCTTTTGCCAAATATGTCGACAACACATCGGAACTGAAAAGAATATAGGAGAAACTCCCCTCGCCAAAGCGCACCAAAAAAATAAAATCATGATGGAAAAAGAAAGTTGACAACCTACAACTCATTGTCAAGTCATGTAAACAAGTCATATCAGAAAATGAAGATTTATTCACAAGCCTTCTCCAGCTGGACTTAGCCGGAACTACCAACGAGATTCAAGATCCTAACTTAATTCTCAAATCCTTGTCATTCACCAAAGAAGCCTTCAAGGAACAAGTTGATATTTTAAAGGGGTTGTCTTTCGAAAAGCTTTACAGCATACTTGAACATCATATAGATGAGAACGAGCGCTGGGTACTAGAATATGCCTCACACAATGAAGAAATTGAACAGACTCTGCATAGTATTTCAATGGATCTAAGGAAATTAGAAAATGACCTTTACGACATAGAAATCCGGGATGAAACTAATAGAGCCCCCATGAAAAGCTACATTGAAGAATGGTTCCAAGAGAGAATGGACAACCTCATCCAGGAAGGACAACAACCGATCAACAGGACTACAATGCCCATCGACGATAGCAACAAAAATGCATCAGATTCATAGTAAGTTTATACTGCCATCTTGTTTTGTTTATCAATCCAGTTTAAGTCTATGTTGTCATCTTCTCTTCTTTATCAATCCACTTATGTCCTCTTTCAATAGAAAACTGTAACCAAACACTCTTAACTTCCAATTTCTTCTTTTCAGGTCTTCCTCTCTACCACCACGCACTTCTTTCAACGTTCCTAATTATTGTACTTATTTCTTTTTATGGTCCGCGGGAGCCCCAATCCTAGTCTATATTAAATTATTAATTATTAATTTTTGATAAATTCCAAAGAAGATTGATTCAACAATGCCCTTATTGTATACTAAATTTTGTGTTTCCAGGAACCTTTCTTGTTTGTTCCAAATAAAACTAATTCAGATATGCTACATTTCTTGTATCCTATTGTATGCTAATTTTTTGGTCTTCAATGACGTTGATGTTTTAAATGTTGATGTAATTTAGAGAGATATGTAATAGACATTATTTATTTTATAATAAGTTTGTATAGTTCGCAACGTCACTTCTCAATTTGTATATCGCGGAACTCTCGATGCTGTTTGTAGGGAACAGAACAACAGAGACCCATTTTTGAAACCACCAGCCCGAGAACCCGCGATCCAAAAATTGGCGAAGTATGGAATGAACGCTCCCTACATGGTCTATAAAACGTGTACAAAGAAAACTAATTCGGAAATGCTATATATTTTTTGTCCAAGAAAAGCCTTAGTTTTAAAGTAAGCTAATTTGGGAAAATGTTATTACTATTCTATTGTATAACAAACATTAATTTTTTGTAAATTTATGTAGTCCGCAAATCCACCTGTCATTTTGTATATCGCGTAATTTTCGGTGTTATTTGTAGGCCACAGAACATCAGAGACTGAATTTTGAACCCCCCAATTTCCAGAAACATGTAACAGACATTATTAATTTTTGATAAATTACAAAGAAAACTGATTCGACAATGCCCTTATTGTATACTAAATTTTGGGTTTCTAGGAACCTTTCTTGTTTGTTCCAAATAAAGCTAATTCAGATATGCTACATTTGTTGTCTCTTATTGTATGCTAATTTTTTGGCATTCAACGACGTTGATGTTTTAAATGTTGATGTAGTTTCCAGAGATATGTAACAGACACACAATGCCGCTTGTCAATTTATATATTGCGAAACTCTCGATGTTGTTTGTAGGACATGGAACAACAGGGACCCATTTTTGAAACCACCAGCCCGAGAACCCGCGATCCAAAAACTGGCGAAGTATGGAATGACCACTCCCTGCATGCTCTATAAAACATGTGCAAAGAAAACTAATTCGACAATGCTATATCTTTTTGTTCAAGAAAAGCCTTAGTTTTAAAGAAAAATAAAATTCGCCTGCCATTTTGTATATCGCGGAACTGTCAATGCTATTTGTAGGCCACAGAACATCAGAGGCCCAATTTTGAACCCGCCAGCTCGAGAACCCGCGATCCAAAAACTGGATAAGTATGTAATGAGGGCTCCTTGCATCCTCTATAAAATATCTTCCCCATACTTTATAAAAGTAGAAATTTCGTATGTATAAAACTAAATATCTACTTTATACAAGTACATATTTCGTATGTATAATTTTTTTATTTGTGATCAATTTCTATAGTCCGCAACTCCACTCCTCAATTTCTATATCGCAGAGAACATCAGAGGCCCAATTTTTGTATCGCATAACTGTCGGTGCTTTTTGTATATCGTCAGCCCAACAACCCGCGATCCATTACAAAAGTACATATTTCCTATGTATAAAAGTATTTCAATGTATTTCAACTTTCTAGCCACGTGTCTGTACTAGGTCGCATTTACTCCCATCCCAACCTGGCAGGGACTCCACTTCCATGCAACCTTGTTAATAGAGGAACATGCCATGTTATTTTAATAATCTATAGAATGGTCGAATCATATATTTGGTCAAATCATATATTTGTTCGAAATACTTGTGAAGTAGATGCGTGTTAAAAATTGATAGAAACCAAGGACTGGATCAAGCATTTTAGAGAATCTATCTCGACAACATGGAATTATTTGGTTCAAAACATCATAGAAAGAGAAAACGTTTTGAAAAACGATATTGATATGATTCTTACGGAAAATTAATCCACTAGGTCAACTATTCACAACTATTAAAAGAGGTTAAAACTTTGGAATGATCACTGCAAATGATTAGATAGTTTTCAAACGAATACCTCTATGCTCAAATCGCTCGACTTGCCTTGGCGTACATGGAATTATTTGGGCCGAAACATCATAGAAAGAGAAAAATTATTTAAACGATATTGATATGATTATGATGGAAAATGCATCCGTTCGGTCAACTTTTCAAAGAGGTTGATACTTTGAAATGATCACTACAAACAAATACATAGTTTTCAAATGAATACCTTTGTGCTCTAATGGCATTGTAAAAGGAAATAAAGATCATAGTTACAAGGATTAAGCATTAGTGGCCAATCCTTGCACCTAATCTCAATATTGATACCAATATGGTATTAGAGGCCTGAACATACCAATAAGATTGCAAGAAGAATGACAAGAAGAAAAATAACTAACTAAAATAACACTTAAGATTTACTTGGTAAAATCATGTCAAGGAAACATCCAGGTATTTCTTATTATTCAATTCAAATCTTACAACACAACATTACAAAAATTGGGCTTTAAAGATATATATGAATAGGAAACATCCACAAAGCAAGGTATACGTATCTGTTATTATTCAAGGCTTACAACACAACATTACATTTATTGGGTTTCAAATATATATATGAATCTTTCAACCAAACTTCTTCTGGTTATACTAACTTCCATTGGTTTAGTAAAAAAAAAAATTTGTTTTACATTTTGTTTTAATTAATTGTTGTCCCAATTTTAACAATATCCACCTTGACACCAATTTACATGATACCTTGCCAAATCCCATTCATCTCCTCCCTACAAATCCAAGAGAATACAAATGCTACAATAGTTTCTCTAATAACACTGGTTTTGTAAAAATGTTTGTACAGGTTTCTCGAGTAAGAACAATTTTAAGATCTACTCCACCTCCATCAAAAATATGTCTTACAAAATGGTACTTAATATCAATATGTTTTGTCTTACTATGTTAAATTGTATTTGTATCTAAATGAATAGAACTTTGATTTTCTCATAATACAATCATGTTTTTCTACATTCTTCCAAACTTGCACCCGGATTTCCTCTTTGCAAGCATGTGAGGAAACAATATATTCTACCTCTATATTCTGCCTTCTCTTGTCTAGATCACTAAAAAATCTAAATCAACGTAACCACATATAGAACAACTACTACTATTAAAGGTGATACAATAATAAATTGTGCCTCTTAGATATCAAAGCACCCATTTCACTACATTCCAATATTATTTTCCTCAATTTTCTATGTACCCACTAACAACACCAACTGCATGTGAAATATCTAGTCTAGTACAAACAATTGCATACATCAAACTTCCTACTACATTAGCATAAATTAAACAATCCATATAATCATTTTCCTCCTCACTAATAGGACATAAACTAGAAGAAAGGTTTAAATGGGAAGTGAAAGGGATGTTTACAAGTATCACATTATTCATCCCTAATCTTAGAAGTATTTTCTCCACATAATTCTATTGTGAAATCCAAAGCTTACCATTTTTTTTGTCTATGTGTATTTCAATGCCCACGATTTGTTTCGTTGCTCCTAGATCCTTCATATCAAAATTCTTAGCCATCTCAGCCTTTACCCTGTTGATTTCACCCATAATTTTTCTTGAAATAAACGTATCAACTTTATATAATACCAAGATAATAAATGTTACATTCTTTCAATTTTTGATGTAAACACAATGGTCATACTAAATTCTTCTAAAATTTTTTGCTCATCTTGAAGGAATCAATCTTTTTGTACCATTACTTGGGCCACTTCTTTAGGCCATACAAATATTTCTTGAGCCTGAAAAGTATCATGTTTTGAAATGTTGCAAAAAACCCTATGATTTTTCCATGTATATCTCCTTGTCCAAATCTCCATGCAAGAATGTTGTTTTAACATCTAATTGATCTAACTCCAAATCATGAAAATCAATTAGTTCACAATATGAATAGATACAAGCTTAACGGTCGGTGAAAAAATCTCATGGAAAATTATACATTTCATCTGAGAGTACCCCTTCACAACCCTTTCAATTTTACCATCAACGTCTTTCTTCAATTTCTAGACTCACTTACATCTAACAATCTTTCTATCTTTAAGAAGATCTACCAGGTCTCAACTGTTGCTTTCCACTAAGGAATCCATATCTTCTTTCATTATCGTCTTCCATTTAGCATAATCAATATCATTAATTGTTTATTGATAACAAGAAGGTTCCACATCCTTAGTTATCAAAACAACGAACAAAATAAAATCAATATACCTATTAGGGGGATTTATTTCATGTGTAGATATTTTGAGTGTTGGTAGTGGAATTCCCTCATTCTCTTGAATATCTTTATCATATACAACTTATTTATTCCTTGTGTCTATAGATTTTCTTCAACCATGTCTCTCACAAAGTGATACTAAACATCAATATGCTTTGTCTTCGAATGATAATTTGGGTTCTTCGCCAGGAATATTTCACTCTAACTGTCACAATCTAATGTCACTACTTGTTGTACCAACCCAATACCTGAACACAATCTCTGTAACCATATTTCTTCCTTTCTTGCATGAGTGGCTGTCATGTATTCAACTTTTGTAGTTGAGAGTGCCACTACAACCTGTCTTTTGGTCATCCAACTGATTTCTCCTCCAAATAGGTTAAACACATACTGACTTGTAGATATTCTTTGATCCATATCTCTAGCCCATTGTGTATCAAAAAAACCATGTATGTCCACCACTCTGTCGAATCCTGGTCTTCCTTGGTAGCACAATCCATAACTGGTAGTTCCACAAAGATACTTGAAGACCCTCTTTATTGTTTTCCAATGATCCTTCCCTGGTTTTGACATATAACTTCTCAAAACTCCCACTACATGTGCAATGTCAGGTATAGTACAGACCATTGCATACATCAAAATACCAACTGCACTACCATATGGAACATGGGACATGTCCTCTTCTTCTTCCTATGTCTTGGGACACTGATCTGTAGATAACTTTACACCTATATGAATAGGTGCTACAAATTATTTTGGTCATTCTAATGATGATATCACAGACATGTGTTCAAGATCCCAACATGAGTTTTTCCTGAGAAGAGAGACTTATTTCCTCCTCTACAAAGTTTCCTTTTAGAAAGGGTCCTCAGGCTACCCATACTACACAGTGCGAAAATCCATCATTTCCACAAGCTGCCCTATAGTTGGCCCGTGGGATTTTCGCAGGCTGTTATATAGGCAGGGTGCGGCGGCGTTCCAAAGCTAAAAGAGGAAATAGGTTTCACAAAGTTTCTAGAAGGGGAATCTTCTAGAATGTGAGGTGGCGTCCATATGGTTGTGATCCTATTGGTTTCTCTGATTTGGTGGGATCATCCTCATCCCTTTAACCACTTCACCTTCTCCTATATAATAATGGGCTTCTCATGGAAAAGGTTAAGAAAAGTTGAGCAAGATCAAGAAAAGAGTTGGTGAGAGAATAGGCTGAAGAGTGTGAAGAATCATATTTTTAGTGATGCTTGAGGCCTCCATTTGTCCATCAAGCCTTTTTGGATCATCTTCATGCCAATTTTGGAGCAAGTGTATGTGTGTGTTGAGACGAAGGACCACTAAAAGGAAACTTGTGACATCAAGGAAATTCGGTTGTATATTCCACTTTTCATTAATATAATACAGTGACATGTCTCTTTCCCATAAAATGATTATTATTTTATTACATGATTCCTTGATCACATGTTTAGGTTGTCATTGAGTTCTATTATTATTTATTTTACGTCGGCTGGTTTGCGTTATCGCAGATATGATTCTACAAGAGCACTGGAGTGAAGCGGGGACAACAAATATATAAGGAAGATATTCATAAGGTATGTTATCTATTCCTATTTGGATATTAAACTCAATGATTGCAACTTAGGGAAAGCATCTTGTTCTATCTCGTTTTGTTCTAGATCTAGGTGGATCTAGCGGGACCAGTTCATGTCCGCATCTACCGATTTACCCAATAACAATAGGAACCTTGATCGGTTTACTTCCATGCATATTAAACCTCTACAATATTGTCTCAACATATTTTCTCTGATTCAACCAGATTTTCCTTTTTGCATGATCTCTTTTAATCTCCATTCCCAAAATGAAGTTAGCAGCACTGAGATCCTTCATGTCAAATTTGGAGGATAGCTGCGATTTCACCTCCTTGATAACATCCATGTTATTTCCCATCAACAACATGTCATCAACATACAACA
>JASDQU011246508.1:11313-25832 GCA_032191745.1 Picea mariana | reverse complement strand
TTCTGAGTTGATACGATATGGTTCTGAGTTTCCCTCCGTTTGATCACCCTTTAAATCAAACCGTGACATTAATTCTGATGGGCTTCGGGCTCTACTCCTGCTAGCAATCCAAGAGTGACTTCCAAACGCCAACACTACTTCATGTAGATTTCTTCTTCTAGATCCCCATGTAGGAATGTTGTATTTACATCCATCTATTCCACTTCAATATCAAACGCAACAATAATATATAAAGGAAATCTAATAGACTTTAACTTGGAAACATGAGAAAAAATATCACCAAAGTCAATTCCCTCTACCTGGGAATAACCTTTTGCTACTAATCGAGCTTTGTATCCACTTTTCCTTCTGCATTAAACATCTTCTTAAACAACCATTTGCTACCAACATATTTTCTTCTAGCTGGTAACTCAAATATATCCCATGCCTCATTCTTATCCAAGGCATCCATTTCATCAACCATGTCCTTCTTCCATACTTTACTATCCTCTGAATTCACTGCTTCCCTGACAGTTTTGGGATCATCATTAGTAATAGATAAAGCAAAATTAGAACAAAACTTAGGTGGATTGTACCTTTTTGGTTACCTTGTTTCCCTCACTGATCTTCTCGATACTGGGGTATGCGGTTCTTCTTCTTCTGCTTCATCTTCTTCAGATTATTTAGATTTTGCATCATCCAACTCAAGATCTATTTTCTCAGGTTCATCTTGCCTTGGTAGGAATTCCTGTTTGGACACATATTTTACCTCTCTAAAAACAACATCCCGACTATAAACAATATTCTTAGTTTCTGGGTTCCAAAGCTTATAACCTTCCACACCATCTTTATAACCCATAAAAATACACTTTCATATTTATTATCCATCTTACTCCTATTTTCCTTTGGAACATTTACATAAGCATCACAATCAAACACTTTGAGATGTTCAAGAGAGGGTGTCTTACCAGTCCATACCTCGTGTGGAGTTTTATCATCCAGTGTTGATGAGGGTGATTTATGGACCAAGTAACATGTTGTACCCACTGCCTCTGCCCAGAATTCCTGTCCTAACTCGACATCACTAAGCATGCTCCTTGATTTTTCCATTAGTTTCATGTTCATCCTTTCTGTAACTCCATTATGTTGAGGTGTGTATGGAGTATTCTTCTGCCTTCCTATACCACACTTCTTACAGAATTCTTAGAATTCATTTCCATAGAATTATCCACCATTATTTGTCCTCAATACCTTTATTTTCTTCTCTGTATCATTTTATACCAGAGCCTTAAAATCTTTAAATTGATCAAATACCTCATATTTCTTTCTAAGAAAATAAATTCATGTGTTCCTTGAGAAATTATCTATGAATAAAATGTAATACACAGATTTACCTAGTTATGGAACATGCACAAGTCTAAACACATCACTGTCTATCAACTCTAAGATCCCCTTTCCTCTTCTAGCACCAGATGGGAATATTACTCGATTATTTTTTCCATATATACAATGTTCACAGAAATCAAAATCCAGAGTGCAATTAGACATACCTTCAACCATACCTTTATCGTGTAGTGTTCGAAGGCCCTTTTCTCCAATATGTCTCAGTCTTTGATGCCACAACATCGAATTCTTTCCAAGGACAATATCGGTCTTGTCTTCTTTATTTCTCTACTCAGGGACAACAGAACTATTACACCCATTAGTACAAATGCTTCCCAACAACTTGTATAGAGTTCCACACCAAACTCCCCTCATCAACACCATTTCTCCTCGTACCATATTGCATGTGCCCTTTACAAATACAGTACCCACTCATGCATCATCCAACTTGCTTACAGATATTAGGATCCTTGTTACTTTTCTAATGTGTAGAACCCCAGGGAGAGTTCTAACCCTTCCATATTTTAGCAACAAATTAACCCTTCCACGTCCCATGATTTTGGTTGTCGAATCATCTCCTAGGAATACATCACCACCATAATATTTTTCATATTCAAAGAACCACTCCCTATGAGGATTCATATGGTATGACGCACCTATGTCGATCAACCATACATCATGGTCTCCAAGCGCACCTGTGGATTCCAGGTAAACATCAGCTCCTTCTTCAGTGGAGGTGTTCACCTTTGTGGAAGAGGTGCTATCAAATCCCTTTGGTTTATCAACCTTCTTAGACTTGCAATATTTCTTATAATTCCCTGTTTTACCACACTTCTAGCATTTCCTCAAAGATTTTTGTAGAGACTTAGATCTACCTGTAAATTTAGATCTCCCCCCGAAGACTTACTAGGATGCTTGTCTTGGGTGCAACCTCTTACAAATAAAGAATATGTGTTGTTGTTCTTGAGTTTATACTTTAAGGCTCTAAAGTATACTATCAAGGCATCTGAAAAGATAGAGGAAGTTGAGCACAGAAAAATCAGTGATTAAAGGTGAGGGATATAATTGGTTCCTCAACTCTCTCTTTCAAAATTCTCAGTTTTCCTGAATGCTGATATCTCTCTCAATTACTTCCCATGAACGTTCTAACTCAACCCGGTTATTTGTTGTTTGTAAGATAGTGTTAAATAGATTTAGACCGATGCTGGTTTGATCAAAAATATCAGGTTCAATGTTAGGCTGCCTTGAAACTAGTATTGTCATGAACGATAAAAGGTAAGGAAGATATAATTTAGTGTTTTCATTTTAGGCTTTGTTATCTCTATTTCACAAAGTAAAGAGAAATATTTTAAAACACGAATTAATGGGATGACTAAATTAAAGGTCATTTCTTGTATCTGAGTTAAATTTAAAGGAAAGAGAACATGCATGATATGAGGGAAAACATAAAGCTATTAACAAGGTGAGGCATCAATTTAAGAGGAATCTCACATTGTAACAGAAGACTATGAAATAATAAAATATTAATGAAGCATATGATATAGAAATCTAAACATTTACAGGTCTTGTATATGTTGATGAATGATACAGAGGAAAAACTATAGATTATTCAAATGACAAGAATAATAATTTCCATAGTAGAGCTTGCACTAAATTGTAGCCGAGAATTCATCAATTAGATATATGAAAGAAATATGAAAAGACAGGGGGACACATAACTCAGACGTGACAAAATCTGGAATCTTCAATCTGCATTTCTATTAATTCAGAGCTTCTTCAAAATTACTTTTGTCAAAAAATGTCCTTTTAGAGAAAGAAAAAATCCTTCTTTCAATCATGGCTCCTTGTGTTTATACAAGGTCATCAACACTTGATAGTTAACAACCTCCTACTTTTGAGGAGAAAAGTAGTTACAAAACTGCAACTTTAACCGTTGCATGATTAACTTTTCTTATCTATCATTTCAATAGTATAACATCTCAGACGATACTTCATTGTTCAGTCAAAGTCCCTCCCGCCTTTGATGCTATACATTCAATACATTTATCCAAAAAATGAACCAAATTTCTAGGAGGTGTCGGAAGATCCTTAGTCTCAAACAGATAAAACTTTCTTTGTATCTTTGGAAGTTGGTCTTCAAAACCTTTATCGACAAACCTGATCACTTGAAATTTTAAATTGGGTTGTACCAGCCATACGTCTATTAGGTTGGTGTTGATTTCCTTCAACTGTGAAATTTCCACCTGAATCTCCTGCAAGCCTTCTTTGGAGTTCAACTGTTGTTTCACAATGTTTATCTTCCACAGTGGCTCAGAGAAATCATTTCTTTAAATACATAATGCTTGCTTATCCAAAGAATCAAAGATTCCCTCACAGTTGTCATTGATTTCTTTGACTATCTTCTTTTTTTCAAATATATTTGTTTCCCATGCCTTGAGCATGATGTCTCCTCTTATCTGTTCAGTGACAGAAAGCTTTAGATTTTTTGACACCTCTCTATTTCCTGAACACCCAATTTCTTTCTGGAAGGTATTCCTTACTGCTTTAGCCTCTTTTTCAGTAAAATAATATTATCAAAGGATTTTCTTACATCTTGAAAGTAATTCTAGATTATCTTTATTTTGGAGATTAATTTCTATTGCTCGACTTCTATATTTGTATGTGCTTCCAGTGAGAGGGTCTAGAAAGCCTTTAAGTATACAACCCAACCTTCTGTCAAATTTAACTTAGCATGTAGCTATTTTATGAGCTCCTCTTGCTAAGTAACCTGAACCTAACTTGCTCATATCCTCTGGTTCATTTCATCCATGCTTGATTTGAGTGATTGGATTTCTTGTCTTTCAATAGCTCTGGCCTGCTCCAAGATTTTATTCACCTCTTCTCTAATGTTTTTCTTATCATTCTTTAACTAGTCTTGCAATTGATCTATTGTGTGGTTACTCTTCTTTATCCTTGATCTCATGTTCTCCACAGTAAAAAGGTTTCTTATTTCCATGGCTCCCATGGAGCCTGCTACCTCTGTAGCGAAATCCTCCTCTTCCAAATTCTGGCCATCTACCAAGGCCCTATGCTTCCTCACCATACCCCCCTTTCTCATATACATCTCTTGTTTTAGGATGGCCTTCCTCTTTTTGCTGAAAAAATAATCAGAAGGAGGGATCTCATCTCTGGAGATAGGGGTGAGATCACTAACATAAATGGCTCTCATCTGTGGAAACCCAAAGGCAGACTGTAAAGGGGTTAAGGAAGCTATGGGACTTCCTAGCTCTGTAGATCTTGTCTCTCCCATGGCCTTAGGTATATTGACATCAACAACAGGTGATGAAGGAGGAGAGGACTTACTGGACTCGGGAGGTGTCCTGGGCCTCCTTTCTGCTTCTGTCTTTGTATTTTCTATTTATAAGGCCTCTTCATTTTGTGAAGACCTTTCAATATCCTGAGGAAATTCTTCAGGATTGAGTTTATCTTATGTGTCTTGTCCGAAACCTGGAGGAGTATCTTCTTGTTCCCAAGGAAGGGTAATTTCTTCCCCTTGCAGTACTTTGGGCAGACCTCTCCGTCTATGCTTCTGGAAGGTCTGAAAACTAGCTTGCAAGTTGGACAGAAGTATTCGTACCCTCTCTAAAAATTCCTCATAGGTCCTAGTCCCTTTGAACATGTCATCACAAGGGGACTTCTCATGTTCATAAGCCTTCATATTATAGTGGTCCATGTGTTTTCCCACTAACTGGTAAGGGTCGTGCTTCCTGTGTTCTAGGTGTACCAATTTGACCTCCTCCAGTGCCGTCGCTTCAACTTTGGAATGAGCCAAGTTGAGAAGTGAAAATTTTCCAATCTGAACGGGAAAGACTGGCCAAGACTTCTTTTGATCCATATTTAGTTCTATTCCAATTCCACTTGTTACTATTTGATGAGCTACCTCCCTGCACACCAGTCTATCAGGGAGGAATTTTTGGAGTGCATGTGGAGGGATTGAACATTTAAATGCTGAGATGAGGGAAATAAATATAATGAATTTCCTTTCTTCATCTCTTTGAACTAGATGGGGGCAATCAATATAGTGAATTTCCTTTCACCATCTGTCTGTATTCATTTTTTTTTATTTTTTTTTTGAAGTGGGGGCAATCAATGAGTATACAATACTCTCGTGAAGACATCTATTTGAAAATACCCCTTTTTTAATGACAAAGTCAGTCAACTTATTTAAATAGGTCTAGGTCAATCTTCTCACCTGCCTTCAAAAATCATGAGCTTCAAGGAAATTCTTAAGGGAATCCTTTTGACATCTAGTGTCGGGAAATTCCTTGAGAAAAACCAATCAGTTATTCCTGTTAGGATAGTTGATAAGGTTAGGATTAAACTAGACATGTTTTTGACCCAGCTAAAGTGAAAGAACAAAAACACAACCTGCTCTCTTTTCTTGAAAGTTTGTTCGAGAGTTTTCAAGACCAGAGTGAGACCCCTCTGTTGTCAATAAAATTTATCATTAGACCTCCATGCTCAAGAGGGGAAAGGATTTACTGTGGTCAAGGGGAGGGTAAAGCGGGTTTTTAGAAAAACAGTCGTACATATGACTGTTCTCAAAGATTTTCGTAAGTAGCTTTTATAACCTTTTCTTAAGTCCCCTTTTTATTACTCCAATAATTTCTTTGATTGAGTTTTTATTTTTTTTATTTTTTTATTATTATTTCGACAAAAATCAATCGATGATTTATTCATTCGTACTTCTTAGGGATTTTATCCCGAATTTTGAAATGGGATTTCATACCTTTATTATCTCTTATATTGCCATCCCAAAGATTACTCATTCATTACCTTTGTCATTGTGAGATACTTGATAGGAATACTTGCTCATGTCACCTTTCAGTACCTTGAGCCCACTATCTCATGAGAAATTTTCCCTGTGAATAACATACCATTATAATCGTTAGGGAACGTCATGAAAAGAAACCTCTACTTTTTGTTCTTCTTCTTTTTTTTTTTTTTTTAATCTTTGGTATCTATACAAAAAAGCATGAAAACAAACCGGTATGTACAATGAGGATTTAGAAACACATTATTTCATGAAGTGTTTAAGATTCCTCCCATTTACAGGAGCATTGATAATGTCTCCATCCAGGTTTTCTAATAACCAGGCATTTTTCCCTTCAAAGTCCAAAATCATGTATGGTCAAGACCAGATCGGATCGAATTTTCCATGTTTTCTAGCATCTTCTTTCCTGGCTTCCCATTTTAGGACCAAGTCGCCAGGGAGGAATTCTCTATATTTAAATTTCTAATCGAATAAGTCCTTCATTTTATCCTAATATCTATGCAACCTTTCATTTACTTCGACCCTATTTTGTTGGACTTCGACCAGCTGGTTTATACTTCTGGTAACGTCATTGGGTTCTTCATTTGAATCCTGCTAGAGTTTCATTACTCGCAGAGCAAGATTTATTGCTAAAATGACATCACTGCCATATACCATCTGGAAAGGGGAAATCCCAATTGATCTTTTAGTACTTATCATGTTGGCCCATAGAGCATGTTTTAAATGGATATGCCACGCTTTCTTGTTTTCAGTCAAAACCTTTTCTATCACTGTAATCAGGATTTTGTTGGATGATTCATCCAGACCATTACCTTGTGGATAGTAATCTGTTGAGTGTCCTAGTACGATGTTATATTTTTGGAAAAAATTTATCATGGCCATTGACTTAAATGCTTGCACGTTATCAGTGACTATTTTTCGAGGACAACCAAACCTGGATAAAATATTATCTTCCAAAAAATTGATTACTACCGAATCCGTTGCATTTCTTGTGGGGATAGCTTCCACCCATGTAGTGAAATAATCAGTAGTAGTTAGGATCCGTTTGTGTTGTGCACTGGAGTGTGGATGGATTTCTCCAACGAAATCAAGTCCCCATTGTTGAAACAGGGCTTCAGTTTTAACTGGGATTAGGGGCAAAGCTGGGACCTTCTGTTTGCCTGTGAATAACTAACAAGGGACACAATTTCAAACTTTATTGTTCACTTCTGTGAACAATTTGGGCCAGTAGTATCTGACTCTTAAGATATTATAAGATATTGCTTGCCACACATTATGTCCTCCACACACCTCGACATGGAATTCATCTATAACCCCTTCTGTTTCAGTTTCGACTAAACACCTCAGCAGGAAACCCAAGGGGTCTTTCCAATATAATTTAGCATCTATGATACAGTATTTTACAGCATGTAGCTTTAGTGTCCTAGATTTAGACAGGGATAACTCACTAGGACATTGAAGCCTGAGTAGGTAATGGACGATGTCATGATACCAGGCCGAAGTAGAAAACTTGTCTTGAATTTTGGTTGTAGGTGCAGTGACATCAAGCTCGTATATTTCCAGAAATCCCTCGGTCTATTGTAACTTATTTATCCAAACCCTAACCTTTGATAATTTTAGTTGGTTTTACTTCTAGGTCAAACTCTTGGATCTTAGCTAACCATCTACCTCTTCTTCCATCGTTGTCTGGTTTCACCAGGATATCTTTAACCAAGCTAGAGGGTACATAAGCAATGACCTTTGAGTGCAACACGTAAGTTCTAAAATCCTTGAGGGATTTCACCATTGCATAAGCCTGTTTCTCCAATATATCATATTTCAACTTAGCATCTCTGAGACTTTTGTTGAAAAATGCAATAGGTCGCTCAAAATGTTCCTCATTTTTTTGTAACAACACAGCTGGTATAGTATGTTCTCAAGCAAAAGAAAAAATCAAAAACTCTTTTGTGTAATATGGGCTCGCCAAGAATGGTGCTTCATTTATTACTTTCTTGATGCGATGAAATGACGCTTTGGCTTTGCTTGTCCATTTCACTTCACTGTACTTTTTGAGCATATCTGTTATCAATTTCACAATTTCAGCAAAGTTAGGGATGAATCTCCTCAAGAAATTTATTTTTCCTAAAAAGAACTAAATTTCTTTTACATTTCTAGGAAAATTTATTGTATCTATTGCCTCAGCCCTTTTGGGATCAATTTTGATTCCATATTTAGACACAATATGGCCCAAGAGTTTACCTTCTTGCATTGTGAAATGAGATTTCTTGGGATTGAGTGACAAACCAAAATTTTGACACTTCTCAAAGGTGTGTTTAAGGTGCATTAGATGTTCTGCATCAGATGTGGAGAACATAGTCAGGTCATCAAGATAGATAACTATGAACTTATCTCTTTCACGCACGAAAGCGATATCCATGGCTCATTGAAAATTTGCCCCTGCATTCATTAAACCAAAAGGCATTTTATCATACATGAAAGTACCCCAAGGGGTAGTGAAAGAAGTTTTTTCTTTATCGTCCTGATGCACTGCGATCTGATTATAACCTGAAAAACCATCAATCATAGACATTCTGTTAGCTCCAACTACTTTTTCTAAAACGTGATCCATCTTAGGTAATGGGTAATTGTCTTTGAGGGATGATCTATTCAGGTTTATGAAATCGACACGCAATCCGATCTCGCCATTTTTCTTTCTCACTGGGACTAAATTAGCTACCCACTTAGAGTATCTCAGCGGAACTATGATTTTAGCATCCAGGAGATTTTCGACCTATTTTTCTATCACTGGTAGTAAGATAGGGTTGATCTACCTGGGTTTCTGCCTAAAAGGTTTGACGTCTGGTTTTAATGGAATTTTATGCTCCATGATGGTTGTATCATAAGTTATCAACTCGTCGTAAGACCAGGAAAAAGCATCTTTGCATATTTTAAGAAACTCAACATATTTACTCTTGATTTTCGGAGACAGGTACCTGGATACTTTAACTAATATATGACTCTCTTCGGTACCTATATTGCAATATTCGACCTCTTCCGGCTGAGGTTGTAAGGTAGTCTTCAAAGGGATGTCATCATGATTAAAGAGTCTTTATAAGGGGAATCGGTCCATTGGGTATCTGATTAATTTTTAAAACCAGCATACGGCAATTTGCGATTTTATCCTGGAACTCTTGGGGGTCTTCCCCTTCCTGCATGATCCAAATAGGATCATTTTGGTTCTCTTGGTCAGCATGCATTTCGGTGAACTCGTCTATTGTTTCTAAAATTTTTTGGAGTTGTTCATCATCCTCAAAGACTTTCCAATGTTGTATATTATTGGGTATGGAAGGCCTATGTCTCATTTGTATATGATACTTTAGTTTGAAAGTAGTGGGAGGTGCGAAAGTCGAAGAATCTTTGGCTAAAGCATCAGCCTGTTGATTATCTGCTCTCAAAATGAAGTGAATATTTACAGAGGAGAAAAAAATTTCGATTAGGTCCCAAACAAAATTTTGATACGACCTTAACCTAGGATGTTTAGCCTGGTACTGTCGATTAACCTGTTTCACGATCAACTCTGCATCACCAAAAACTTCCAAGTTTTTAATTTTCATTTTCCTAGTATCCTCTAACCCTAACACTAGAGCTTCATACTCACATATGTTATTAGTGTGTTCAATGTTCCACTGTAGCCTATAAGAGAAAGGGATAATGAATTGGTTATCAAGCGCCACAAAAAATACTCTATCCCCATCTCCAAGATAAGATGAGGCACCATCAAAAAACATTTTCCAAACACCAGTGCTATATACATCCTCTTCTATTTGTTGTTTTTCTTTTTTATTTCCTATGCAACTTTATTCTATACATGCATCAGAATCATCCTCTGTAGATAATATACAATTACCTAAATCCTGATCAGCAATATATACAGGATAATTATTCGGGCTGAGAGGGTCACTAACCGTAAATGCTAACCTGGTTTCTCTATATAATCACGTGAAATTTCCTCCAAAAACAGGAATTGTTGCGTACGTCATATCAAGTTGGAGGGAACCTCCAAGTTTAGCACCCCAGGATCGGGACAAGAGCATGCCATATTTTGGGGGTATATCCGCGACAACTACATCCATTAAAACGCTTTTGGCAGGTACCTATGCAAGGTTTACAACTAAGTCCTTTATCATGCCTATACACTTGACCTTCCTCGAATCAAATGAGTATAAATCTCCATAAGGCCTGGTGATTTCAAGGCCGCGTTTGTCCATGATTGCTTTAGGCATCACATTGTGAGAGGCCCCAGAATCTAACATGCAGTTATGGTGCAAATGGTTGAAAACAGTCAAAGTGATGTAGAAAGGGGCAACAGTGTCTCTGGCACCTTTGAAGTGTGGGACGAATATTATGTTAGGCTTATCATCTTCTAAGTTTGTAACATCGGCTTGACATTCATTTTCCAAAAAACTAATCATTTTAGCGATTTGTTTTCGGTATATTGGGTTTTTGGCCAACTTGACAAGGGGAATATGGATTTTGATCTTATTGATTTCATTCTCTAGATTAAAGCTTCCAATGGTTTTGTCAATATCCATGGTTTGAGTCTCCAGCCCTTTCTTTTCATATTTCCTTCGTTGAGGGGCCTTTGTTTTGGTAACAAGGGTGTCTAGTTTCTGTGTGCTTAAGGGTGGTGTTTCCGTTGTCTTTGTTCTAATAGACTGTATGTTAGAGGTCTTAGTCCCTTCAGTATGTTTTTCAACAATTTTTGAAACTGGTTGGTTAGTTTCAACCCTTGGCAATATATTTTTAACTAGAGAGGTTGTGGAAACCTTGTTTCTAGGTCTTAGGTTATACTTCTGGTGGAGCTCATCCATTATACCATCCACTATTCCCTGATAGGTTGAATCTTCCGAAACACTGTTGTTCTTGTTACTCTCAGTCCTATACTCTGTAGTCAAAGACTTTTCGTAATCGTGTCTTGTTATATAGGGTTGTAAGCAGTCTTCTCCAAGATTGTTCATATCCTCTTCTAACTCCTCGAAATCCTCCAAGTCTTGTCCCCCTATAAATTTTTCATTTTTAAAAGGGGTTTGGATTTTTTTATCTTTGTTCTTGATTTGTTTTTGGTGGTTTTGAGGATTAGGGTTCTTCCTGAACTCCTTTCTAGGGTAATGTTCATTCTTAGATTGATCTAGTTCCATTCTCGATATTTTGTTTGATAGTTCTTTGATGATTCTAGACATATCATCCATTTTGTTTTCTGAAGACCTTCCTAATCTAGAGGGTCCTCCTTGCTCCCTATATCTCCTGATTTCTTTGTTTCCAGTCTCAAATTTGGCTTTCAGTTTCCCTGATGCCATCATGTTAGATTCAATTTCCAAGGCATCATCTTGCATCTTCGTGAGATCTACCGATCGTATCTCCCTTAATAATAGGGTGAAGTTGGGGTCAAAAGCTCCAACGAAAGTCACTTTCGCTGCAGGTTGTGAGGGTTTGACCTCGGTTGGGATCTTATTGTAAAATATGTTGAATCGTTGGGTGAACTGAAGGACTGATTCAGAGTTTTTCTTTTGAAGAGCTCCAAATTCAATTAGATAATAAAGATAGTCTTTCCACTCACCCCATTGTCTGATAAAAGTGTTTTCAAGTTCACCATATGACGGTATAGATCCAGTTGCTAGGCCTCAAAACCGGGTTCTTACTTTCCCTTCAAAGGTTTGAACCAAGAGTCTAGAGTAAGCATCTTCATGTTCTAATCCAAGAATGTCAATGAATTGATCGAAAAAGATTATGTGTTCAGTTGTCATTAAATCGCCCTCTCCTGTGAACTTGGGCAGGTTTTTCATGTAATTTTCTGGTAAATAATGGAGAGGGACCAGTAGAACCAGAGGAGCATATCTTGAAGAAAACTTTGCAAATATTCAAAGAGACGGTGTTTGGCTGCCTGCTCCTCCTCCCAGACCACCTACGGCAACACCTCCTACCCCACCCCCTCCAGCCGCAACCATCATGAATTTAGCGGTTAAGGTTTGGGGGTTACGAGGAAAGGTTTCATGAAACCGATTATCGAAGGCATGGAAACTTGAGAAAGAAGAGCTTTAGGAATGTGGATTGGTTCCTTCAGAACCACAGGGTGAGAATGTAGGGGAGTCAACAGAGGTTGAGTCAAGATATATAGGAAAATTGTTTAAGTTTTGAGAGGTGGGAAATCGAACCTCACGAAGTGAGGGAGAATCGATCGCAACAGGAAATGAGACATATCTTTGTTTTCTATTGGTGTGGGAAACGACTAAGAAAGCTTCGGTCTTAAAAATGGGCAGAACCAAATCTGATTCGGGATATGTAACTTTATCAACGGAGTATTTACCGGAAGGGGGTGGAATACTTGATTCACCGTGTTTATCTTCAAATTCTGACTGTGTGAATTTAGGTTGATAATTTTTATTTTTCGATGAGATAGTCTACCGAAAGTGTCTTCTTGATTTTAGAATTTTTTCTGGGTCGAAAAAAGGCGAAATCTGCTCATCGTCTGGATTCTTCCTGGTTTTCTTTTGGTTAAGAGCCAGTTTAAATAATGTGGAGTCGCCAAGTGAAAGATAAAGGTAGCCTTAGAAGTTTTTCAAACTTTGTTCACTATCAAAGAAGGAAAGTGTGAATGTCGTTCTTCCTAGGGAAAAGCTTTGTTTCTCCATTCCCCAACAACGTTTTGCCAACAATATTTTGTTCCTAATTTTATACTTTAAGTCTCTAGAGTATACTGTCAAGGCATCTGAAAAGTTAGAGGAAGTTGAGGACAGAAAAATCAGTGATTAAAGGTGAGGTCTATAATTGGTTCCTCAACTATCTCTGTGGAAATTCCCAGTTTTCCTGAATGTTGATATCTCTCTCAATTACTGCCCATGAACATCCTAACTCAACCTGGTTATTTTTTGTTTGTAAGATAGTGTTAAATAGATTTAGAGTGATGTTGGTTTGATCCAAAATACTAGGTTCAATGTTAGGCTTCCTTGAAACTAGTAATGTCATGAAGGATAAAAGGTAAGGAATATATAATTTAGTGTTTTTGTTTTAGGCTTCGTTATCTCTATTTCACAAAGTAAAGAGAAAGATTTTAAAACATGAATTAATAGGATGACTAAATTAAAGGTTGTTTCTTGTATCTGAGTTAAATTTAAAGGAAAGGGAACATGCATGATATGAGGGGAAACATAAAGCTATTAACAAGGTGAGGCATCAATTTAAGAGGAATCTCACGTTGTAACAGAAGACTATGAAACAAGAAAATATTAATGAAGCATATGATATTGAAATACAAACATTTACAGGTCTTGTATCTATTGATAACTGATACAAAGGAAAAATTGTAGATGATTTAAATGACAAGAATAATAATTTCCACAGTAGAGGTTGCACTAAATTGTAGCCGAGCATTCATCAATTAGATATATGAAAGAAATATGAAAAGACAGGGGAACACATAACTCAAACGTGACAAAATCTGGAATCTTCAATCTCCATTTCTATTAATTCAGAGCTTCTACAGAATTACTTTTGTCAAAAAATGTTCTTTTAGAGAAAGAAAAAATCCTTCTTTCAGTCCTCGCTCCTTATGTTTATACAAGGTCATCAACACTTGATAGTTAACAACCTCCTACTTTTTAGGAGAAAAGTAGTTACAAAACTGCAACTTTAACCGTTGCATGATTAACTTTTCTTATCTATCATTTCAATAGTATAATCTTTCATACGATACTTCATTGTTCAGTCGAAGTCTCTCCCTCCTTTGATGCTATACATTCAATACATTTCTCCATAAAATGAACAAAATTTCTAGGAGGTGTCGGAAGATCCTTAGTCTCAAATAGATAAAACTTTATTTATATCTTTGGAAGCTGGTCTTCAAAACCTTTATCGGAAAACCTGATCACTTGCAATTTTAAATTGGTCTATACCATCCATCTGTCTATTAGGTTGGCTTTGATTTCCTTCAATTGTGAAATTTTCGCTTGAATCTCTTGCAAGCCTTATTTGCAGTTCAACTGTTGTTTCATAATGTTTATCTGCCCCAGTGGCTCAGAGAAATCATTTATTTCAATACCTAATGCTTTATTATCCAAAGAATCAAATATTCCCTCACAGTTGTCTTTGATTTCTTTGACTATCTTCTTGTTTTAAGATATATTTGTTTCCCATGCCTTGAGCATGATGTCTCCTCTTATCTATTCAGTGACAGAAAGCTTTAGTTTTTTTGACACCTCTCTGTTTCCTGAACACACGACTGCTTTCTGGAAGGTATTCCTTGCTGCTTTAGCCTCTTTTTCCAATAAAATAATATTATCAAGGGATGTGCTTACCTCTTGAAAGTAAT
>JASDQU011246507.1:14130-24317 GCA_032191745.1 Picea mariana | reverse complement strand
AGGTTTCCTCATACCAAAGGTAGAGGAAGAGGAAGAGGTGGAGTAATCACATGCTTCACGTGTGGAAAAAATGGGCACAAGTCATTCGAGTGTCCAGAGAAAAAGAAGGATAGTGGAGAGACTCACATCACCGAAGCACAGGGGAGAAATGTTGAGGCGGAGGATGTTGAAGGTGCAAGATCGCTGGTAATGCAAAAATTCCTTTTGACACCAGAGAAAGAAGTGGAAAGTTTAGTCCAAAGGACCAGACTTTTCAGAACAGCTTGCAAAACCAAGGGTTGGGCATACAAGGTCATTGTGGACAGCGGTAGCACAGATAATCTCATTTCAACCGAGATGGTAGAAAATCTAGGGATGGAGATGAATGATCATCCAAGTCCATATAAAGTTTCGTGGCTACAAAAAGGACATCAGGTAAATGTCACCAAACAGTGCCTAGTTGAATTTAAGATAGGAGGATATAATGATAAAATATTGTGTGATGTTATTCCTATGGATGTTTGTCATCTATTGCTGGGTAGACCATGGCAATATGATAGAAATGTGATTCATGATGGGAGGATGAATACATATACCTTAGAGAAGAATGGGAGGACACACATGTTGCTTCCAATTAAAGATAAGGAGGTGAAGTCGGAAGTGAGAAACACTGTAATTCTCATGAGTGGGAAGGAACTTCTTACCAAGGTTAAGAAGAAGGAGGATCCACAGTTCATTGTGGTCAGGAAACCGAGGATTGTTCTGACTAGCACAAGAATGGATGATTTGCTAGAGGAGGTTTAGGAGCTGCTGGAAGAGTTCGCTGACATTGTAGTGGATGAATTACCTCATTCATTGCCACCAATCAGGAGTGTGAGTCATCATATTGATCTCATATCAGGAGCCAGTTTTCCGAATAAAGCTGCATACAGATTGACGCCGCAAGAGAATGAAGAGGTCAAAGACAAGTCCAGGAGTTGTTGGACAGAGGTTTGGTCAGGGAAAGCTTGAGTCCATGTGTTGTTCCAACAATACTCAGTTCGAAGAAATATGGAGGCTGGAGGATGTGTACCGACTCAAGGGCAATCAACAAAATAACCATCAGGTACAGATTTCCATTGCCGAGGATGGATGATCTAATGGACTGCTTGAACAGAGCCAAATATTTTTTGAAGATTGATTTGAAAAGCGGATATCACCAGATTATCATGAGAGAAAGTGATGAATGGAAGACAGCATTCAAAACCAATGAGGGGTTGTATGAATGGTTTGTTATGTCGTTTGGCTTAACAAATGCACTGAGTACCTTCATGAGGTTGATGAACGAAGTCCTGAGGGAGTTCATCGAGAAATTTGTCATCATGTATTTGGATGACATACTGGTTTTCAGTAAAACAACAACGGAGCATCTGAAGCATTTGGCTACAGTGATGAAGAAATTGCAGCAGGAGAAGTTGTTGATAAACATGAAGAAGTCCTCATTCATGAAGACATAGCTCATTTATTTGGGATTTTTTATTTCAGCAAATGAGTTGAGAATGGATCTAGATAAGGTGGAAGTGATCAAGAATTGGCCATCACCGAGGAATATATTTGAGGTGAGAAGTTTTCACGGGTTGGCTAGTTTCTACCGAAAGTTCATTAGGAATTTCAGTGGAATCAGCGCAGCGATGATGGACACAGTGAAGAAAAGACACAAAACTTTTCACTGGACTAAAGAGGCTGAAAAGAGTTTCAATTTGTTGAAAAGGAAGATCACGAAACAACCTGTTCTGGTGTTGCCGGATTTCCAGAAGACATTTCAGGTGAAATGTGATGCAAGTGGGTTTGCAATAGGGTCAGTCTTAAGTCAAGAAGACATGTCGATTGCATATTTCAGCGAGAAGCTGAATGAAGTGAAAGTGAAGTACTCCACATATGACAAGGAATTTTATGCCATCATTCAGGCATTGAAAAAGTGGAGGCACTATTTGGTTATGAAGGAATTTGTTTTATATAGTGATAACCATGCATTACAGTTTGTGACTCAACAGGAGAAGTTGAATCAGAGGCATGTTAAGTGGGTTGAATACATGTAGAACTTTACATTTGTGATTAAACATATTTCTGGTATTGCTAACAAAGTTGTTGATGCTTTGAGCAGGAAGTGATTGCTGTTGCAGGAATTCAAAGTCAAAACATTGGGTTTTGAGGATCTCAGAGACATGTACGTAGATGATCCAGACTTCAAGGAAGCATATGAAGCAACTAAGAATCCATTTCTCAGAGATAGAATCCAGTGGGCCGAATACATGATCCAAGAAGGATTGTTGTTTAAAGGCAATCAGCTGTGTATTCCAAATTGCTCCATGAGGGAGAATCTGCTGAAGGAGAAACACAATGGAGGATTGGTCGGACATTTTGGTCATGACAAGACATTTGCAAAGCTGAGAGAATCATACTTTTGGCCAGGGATGTGATCAGAGGTCAAGATATTTGTGGACAGATGCAGAATTTGCCAGCATTCAAAGGGGAGGAAGTAGAATGCGGGTTTTTATCAACCATTGCCCATACCAAAAAGGCCATGGGATGCGATTAGCATGGATTTTGTATTGGGGTTGCCAAGAACACAAGGAGGATTTGATTCGATCTTTGTGGTGGTGGATAGATTTTCCAAGACGACACATTTTATCCCATGTCAGAAAACCTATGACGCGACTCACATCACGAACCTGTTTTTCAAAGAAGTCATTCAACTTCATGGCTTACCAAGGAGCATAGTTTCGGACAAAGACACAGAATTCATAGGGCATTTCTGGAGAACCTTATGGAAGAAGTTGGGAACTAACTTGTTGTTTAGTTCAACTTATCATACTCAGACGGATGGACAGACAGAAGTGGTAAACAAAAGTCTAGGATATTTGCTGAGAAAATTGGTGATAGAGAAGTTGGGACAATATATTGCCACAGGCAGAGTTTGCGTATAACAATTCAATGAACAGGAGTACAGGATAGATTCCATTTCAGGTTGTTTATGGCACACAACCGAGGGGGATTTTTGAATTGAGGGATTCAGAACAAAATGAAACTAGGATTGCTAGTGCAGAAGAATTTGCTGAGGTGATGAAGGAAATTCACAGCTAGGTGAAGGAGCGACTGCTGAAATCAAGCCAAGAATATAAACGTAGAGATGATCAGCATAGAAGACAACTTTAGTTCGAGGTTGGTGATCTGGTTCTAGCACATCTAAGGAAGGAAAGGTTCCCGAGAGGGACATACAATAAATTGAAGATGAAGAAAATCGGACCCTGCAAGGTCTTGAAGAAAATGGGAGAAAATGCTTATGAGATTGAATTACCCGATGGGATCGGAATTTCTCCGATTTTCAATGTCTTGGATTTATACCCGTATAAACTTGAGGACGCAGAATTAGAAAATGAGCAACCAGTGATTCAGTGGACAAAGAAAATGCCAGTTGCGGAGAAGCCACAGAAGGAGTGCATACTAGACAAGAAAGTGGGTAAGAGAACCAGGCGGAAGGAATACTTTGAGTATCTGGTCAAATGGAAGAACCATCCAGTGGAAGACGCCAACTGGAAGACTGAAGTGGAGATACAGAAGCATGGACATACCGTGCAGGAGCTCATGGACAGGAGCCCATGAAAATTTTCAAGCGAGGGAGTATGATGCAGGTGCATCTCCCAGTTCAAGCGAGCCAGTGCGGAATGCAAGTGGACAGCTGGAAAAGCCAGCACAAATTTTTGAAAACACCTTGAAACTGTTGCACGAACATTAATGAGGAGATTTAATAAAGAGCACTTGTAAATGTAATCGGGACCTTGAGCCATACGCTCTCATCCTTAGTAGATAGACGACATTTAATATAGTTAATGCAGGTAGATAGGATTTTAATATTAGATTAGACAGTTTTAGAAAAAAAGAGGGAAACGGGATATAGACACCCTCATTGTGCATTGTAACATAATTCTGAGCATTGATAAGAAGAGAAGCAGAGAGTTTTGGAAGAACACCCATGTACAGAGCTTGAATTAATAGAAGAAGTTGATTCAACTCCATGGTTTTGTGTTTATTCTTTGTGTACGTGTGTTGAATGCTATGCTCATGAGTATTTACTTCCTGTTATGCATTTGTTTTACATGCTATGTATGAATGATTTCTTGCTGAGTGTTTGAAATATCAGAAAGGAAGGAGAAGAAATGAGTTTCAATTGTTTCTCTATCTGAGCAAAGATTCCTGCAAGGAGTGCAGTTGAAGTCGTCTGCAAGGAGTGCATTGACAGAAGGCTCAGATAGTTTAACTCTTGTTCTCGTTCACCCAGAAGTGAAATTGGGTTATAGGAGTTGTGCAAGGAGTGCGCAGGCTAAGGAAAGTCTCAGTTTGTGAATCTGAGCAGAGCATTGAAGGATTGCTACTGCAGGTGTGCGTAGAGTCAAAGAATTCTCAGATATTTGAAGGTATCTGAAGGTTTCCGCAAGGAGTGTGTGAAAACCAAAATCTTCTCTAAGACTCAGAGTGGTGAGAAATCTCAGGAAGGATAGGCCTTCGAATTTTGCTGAAGAACTGTGCAGGGAAGTCGTGATTGGGAGTTCGTAAAAGGTGTTGCAAGTGTTCATGCAGGTGGATAAGTCCTCGTGGAGGAATACTTGGTTCATTTCACAAAATTCATCGGGAAAGATAGACGGTCGGTATTCTCTGAGGAGAAACCGCGAATCTCTATGGGCCGTGGGATCTTGCGGAGGTGTAAGGGAGATACGGCGTCATATTTTCTAAAGGCTAAAATCTCAAGAGGAGGAGAGTCATTGATCCAAGTCGGTCAAGGCCGTTAGATCTACACGTACATCGTGCATCGATGTTTAGTGGGTTGAAGTCCCGTGAATATAGCAATAGGAATCACAAATTCGCGAAACGCGATACCCTGACGAGCTCAGAGCCGTCCATCTGTTGAGATAGGTGGCAGAAACCATAAGTCATCGGTATATCAGGGTTTCAAAAGTCAAGATCCCAAGACCTTTTGGGTTCCGAAACAACGAGGGGATCATAGCCATGGATCTCGAGAGGGACGCGTGTCAGAAGATCTTAAGAAGTCGGGGTTCAGAGTATCAGAGGTTTCGAGGATAGGATACTCTTGCAATTTGGAATCATGAAACGCGATATCCCAACAACTAAAGGATAGTGTGGCCCACAGCGGAGTTAGTGGAGGATAAGTGGCATGAGCTATCGGAGTTTCGTGGCGAGAAGTCATGAAATATTGACATTAGGATTCGTGATCCTGCGAAGTCCGAATTCCCGACAGGATAAGGGATCGTTGAAAAGCCAAAGCAAGCGAGCTCATCAGAGTTTCGGCATCTCGTGAGTTGGGAGTCGGTAAAGTGAATTGCTTGATATCACGAGTGGTGAAATCGCAATAGGAGAAGTCACGACAGGCAAAGGAGGGGTCAGTGTTGACTTGCATTGGGGTTCAGGGATCCGAAACACCAGCGCTCGACCATTTACCTCGCGATACCACGAAGTCCGATTCCCCGATAAGTAAAGAGGGGGATCACGTGAAGAGTTCTGTGGGTGAATATTTCCCGATAGAGAAATAGAAGGACCGGTTAGTGTTCTTCGAGCCGAGGAAGGAGAAGATCCTATGAGTGGACGTGCCCTGAGGAGCGTGCCTACATCATGGTCCAACCAATCCATACCAATTAGACAGTTATAGGAACCTAAAGGAAAGATGTTCAAATCTTCCCTGGTGCTCAATCCATTCATGTCCATTGGACATGAATTAACCATCCCATTGGATCCGATAGCCAACTACACCAACCAAGATTTTCCATGCTTTCTTCTTGGAAAATGAAATCTTTCCACCATCTTATCATTTATATAACTATCACTACTTCCTGAATCAATTAAAATAACAATGGTTTGGTTGTTAATCATACCTTCCACTTCAATCATATGTGATTGAAACTCTACTTGCTTGTTGTCCAAGGTTGCATAGATCCTAGGTACACTTATGCCCATGTCCTCCACTATTTCAACTTGTTGTACACTGTGAACATTCCTCACTTTTTCACCTATGTGAGGATAATATTTATACATATGATCTCCCTTAAAATGCCAACATTGAATAGGTGGTTGCCTTGGTATTTTCCCCCCTGTATCAATCATTTTGTGTTCTCTAGAAGTTGGTTGTCCCTGAGGATTGTATCTTAGAATGGTGGCTTAGTCCCCTTCTTCCTCTTTTCCATCTTGTATCTCTTCTTGTCTTCCCAATATTTTTGGAAAATTGGCCTTCCTTTATGTTGATCATAAAGGCATTTATCTCGCCTTATGGTATCCTCCAATGTTTTCGGATCATCATATTGTATCTTGTCACTTATGAATGATGGAAATCCACTCAAATACCTCTGAATATTAACTACCTCATCCTTGATGAAAGAAACATACTTTACCAGTTCTAAAAACCTTCTTTCATATTCATCTATGGTCATACTCCCAATCTTGAGTTCAAATAACTCCTTCAATTTCTTGTCATAGTATCTCTTAGTCAAGTTTTTCTTTTGACAATACTTCTTGAATTACTTCAAAGTAACATTTTTCTCTTTAATGTGTTGTACCTGCACAAATTGTTTCCACCACATGGATTTCCTTCCCTTGAGCTGATAGATGGAAATTCTTCCTTCTACGTGTGAAGAGTTATTATGTAATTGAAAATACTTTCTCATGCCTAGCAGTTATATCTCTGCATCTTCATCCTTCTTGTGCTCACCATCAAATGTAGGAGGATTGATTTTGTTCATTTCTCCTTGTANTTTTTCTCTTTAATGTGTTGTACCTGCACAAATTGTTTCCACCACATGGATTTCCTTCCCTTGAGCTGATAGATGGAAATTCTTCCTTCTACGTGTGAAGAGTAATTATGTAATTGAAAATACTTTCTCATGCCTAGCAGTTATATCTCTGCATCTTCATCCTTCTTGTGCTCACCATCAAATGTAGGAGGATTGATTTTGTTCATTTCTCCTTGTAGCTCATCCACTCCAAAACTCTTCTTATGCTTCCTCATAGGGGATGGACTTGAGATACTATGTGTTCTCCTATTGGAATGCCTTGGGAAGTGATGATGATGTCTTCTAACACTTCTTATTCTTCCTTTCTCATCACGAGACCTGTGACTTCTTGATTTTCTTGAGTCATTCTCCTTATCCATCTTCTTTTCTATTCTGTCCAAGCTCTACATTAAATTTATGTTCAATCCCTCTTGCTTCTCTTTAGCTTTCATAAGCCTCTCATTATCATCCTTATAACTTTGGACATCCTTTTTCAAATTTTTAATGGTCTCCACCAAGTTCATGCTTTCTTCCTTTCCTTCTCCATGTCCATTTGAGTTTGTACCTTCATTACCCATATTTACATACATCACTCTAATCTCATTTTCCTAGAGGTAATCCCCCCATGTATATTCCATCCCTTTCACTTTGTGCTAATCCTGTTCTAATCTGATTGTTGTTAATTCTACAAAATGTGTAGCCAACAGAACTTGTTAGGCTAATTGATTTATCAATTGCATGAAATTATGAACAATTCTGGTTCATAATGCATCAAACTTCTTTTTTCTTATTTCCTGAGAAATTAATTGTCCAGATCAATTTTTCGGGTGAAAATTTATATTCTACTATCCAAGATCTTTCCAATGACTTCTCCCTTGCTCAATTTTGAGTCTTGAGCATAAAGTTATGGTTATTTGAAAAATTCTCTTTACTATGAAGGCAATCCTTGTATATTTGATCTTCTTCGGAAGTCGAATTAGCTCTTGGACTTGTGTCTAATACTCTCTTAAGGTTCATAGGCTCCTATTATTTCCCTCAAATTATAGTCCATTCAATTAGAAATCCAGCGAGGTCCTTCTCTAAGCCACTTTTTGTCTAAAAAAAAATCAATTTTCGGGCATTGGCCCCTTTACTTCAGCCCAAAACTCATGTGACCACGGGATAGAACCAGGCTCTTACCTATATGGCACTTGTCTGGAGCTTCAGGACTCTAGGGCTCCAGAACTTCGAGCCTCAGAGGTTTCTCCTTCAACACATTCCAATTTCCCCGAATGTCGAATTGGAAAACATATGAACGGACACTTCTCTGAAGTTTTGGGACTCCAACACTTCGAAACTTTGGAAGATTTGATAACATAACACAACACTTTCCCCCAATGCCAAAGTGTAGAACTCTCGAATGGGTGCTTATCCAGAGCTTTGAGACTGCAGCACTTCGAAACTTCAGAATATTTTCTAATACAACACAACACTTTCCCCTAACGTTGAAGTGGAGAACTCATGAATGGGTGCTTCTCCGTAGCTTTGTTACTCCTGCTCCAGAACTTCGGATTTTGGAAGATTTCTCAACACAACACCAAATTTCACTTAACGTTGAATTAGTGAACTACTATGGTGATCTTTGGCTATGGAGCTTTGGGCTTCAGAGGATATTCCAACACAACATTTCAATTCCTATGAATGTTGAAGTGGAAAACCACCGAAGGTTTCAAGAATCAATGGTCCGCACTCCTGGCTGAGTTCTAGGACTTCAGGCTTCGGCACTTCTTGCAACTTTAATGCATAATACCCCAAAACTATTGAACACCGAAATTGATATCGATTACTCTTGCTCCTCTTGCATCCAATGACTGGGATACCCTCCAGAACTCCGAGCTTCAGGAGTTCTGAAACTCAAATACACACTGCCTCCCAAATTATCGAACGTCAAACTAGCGATGGGCTGATATATACAGTTCACGTGTCCCCATCAATGGATGACCTGGATTGACTCCAGAATTTGGGGCTTTGGTACCTTTCATGCCAGAACACCTTTTATTCACAAGCCTCCAAATTTATGAACTCTCAAAGGTTTGAGAATTTGCTGACACTTGTGCCAGAAGTCCAATGGTCTATATTTACTCTGGATTTTAAGACTTTAGGAGATTTTCTTCCTGAAAACACAAGGATTCATTTCTTTCAGAGTGTCGAGCCACCAAAGTTTCATGAGATATACGGCTCACACTCGCCTCCACAGAGATTCGATGACATAGATTTTTCCTTAGACAAATCCAACGGTCAAGCATTCCTCCCTGTGATCTATGGTGTAGATTTAATCTGAGACTTTGGAGCTTCGAGGATTTTTCCTCTTTCATGAAAAAAGAATTAAAACATCTAGAGTGTCAAATTTTGAAGGACATGGGGGTTTAAATTTCCTGCTTCTTACCCTGATCCAATGTTCCTCATTATTCCATGCTTATATCCAACAATTGGGATCTGATCTCCTCTATAGTGCGCTCTCCTCTCATTTGGGTTTGATACAATGGCCCAGATATAATCTGGCGGCCCAATTCAATAGTTGTTGTGGTTTCTTGTACCGCTACACCTCCTAATATTTCAAATATATTCAAGGTGTGATCTCAGCGTCCTCCTCGCACTCATGGATGCTCTATAACCCAAAATTTTTCCATTTCAACAATGATTCTATGTGAAAATTCTTCTTCAATTTCAACTTACTCAACCCATCCAAGCTCAGTGTTGGAAACTAGAGCTCTGATACCATATAGTAACATCAACACCCAACCACCAAGGACGAGTCGCATCTCTGACACATCTCTGGCCATCATCTTTGATGCTATAGTGTAGCATCCCCAACCACCTGCTGGGCTATGCCATAGAAAAATTTCAAACTATATAAAAAAATTTAATCATATACAAATAGTCTGAGAAAATTCCCATATTCATGCGGAATAACAATAAAAATACCCAAATAACTCACACAGGCAAAACCCATGAAATTAAACACTTAAAGAATAATGCAGCAAGTAATTTAACACACAATTGATACTTATATTTGATAAATGACCACCAATTGTGTGCAGAACTTCACCGATACTCCCATACTTAGACCACATCACTTAGAACTCTCGGCAGTGGGTCATCTTCGAGTTGGGACTAAACTCCAACCAGGTAAAGGGATTCTTAACCAGGATGAAGTATATCAGACAGAAGGAACAACTCCATCATGTGTGAACTCAAATTAACAGCCCACAATCTCTCATTCCCCACATGTATGTCCCACCCCAAGAAGTGTGCCCCTTCTCTTCTCAGCAGTCCTTTGGTTTCTTCACTTCCTTTCCAGGGCTTCAGCAATAGGCCAGATAGGAAGTCTCAAATCACTGTAGCTGCAGTTGG
>JASDQU011246505.1:6468-17633 GCA_032191745.1 Picea mariana | reverse complement strand
ATGGAATGTGGCACGTCACGTGGATCCTCATGGTTGAGGAGAAATGATTTTTTGAAGATGACAAAGTGAATTGAAGAAGGAAGTACAGGTCGGCACCGAAGATAATTAAAGAAAAGAATTACAAAATCAGAAAGTTTCAAGTCGGCCCTAATGTTAAAAGGAAGTGACATAAAGGGTATAAATACATATCATTATACATTCGTTTTACATACACAAGTCGAATTTCAGAGGAAATCTGAAGTAAATAAGGCTGGATTTCAAGGGAGGATGAAGTCTTTTGGTGATGTGTTCTAAGGTATGTTATTTATAGGTCATCTTACCAATTTAGCTATAACTTTTTTTCTAGAACGATTCAGAAGGTGAAATTGATATGTTATTGAGAATACATATCTAGGTACCTGTGGTAAAATTTCAGCTATTTATTCGCTATAATTTTGGAGATACACTATGTGGAAGATAGGGTTTTTGACTAGTCCTGAAGCTAGTCATAAACAAGTGTTCTATGTAAAACAATCATAACGTCTTCATAGAGAATCCAAATGAAATGAGACCAATTTCATTGGAAAGCGTACGGACTATAGTTTCTTGTGTGTGAGTTTTAGAATCTGATGTTAAATATTGAGCACGGGGAATTATGTACAAGTTCGCTCTCCTGAATAAACCAAAATTGAATAAGGTCTAGCATTCTCTCTATAACTTCTTTTTGGGGAGGATTCAAGGAGTGAAACTTGGAGGAGTTTCAGAGAATACCTTGAGTAATATTATCTATAGGATTAGAGTATTCCAAGAATTGAATAATTGCATAAATTGAAGAAGTCTCAGGAAGCATTATCGGGTTCTATGTGATGGTTGGTTGATGGTGATGATTTAATGTAAAGTTTTATTATCTCTCATATATTCTTGGGTGGAAGGAAGGGGCAAGGATGGAGAGNCCTCTTAGAGGTTTATCCCTCCCTTTATATTTGGAAGCTATAGCTACCTTTGGAAGTCATTACTTCCCTTGAACAATAACTATTGATTATTTCCCATATATTGTGCATGATGTATTGTGGTGTATTGGTGTAACTCTTATACTATTGTTCATTGCTCATTGGATATAATTGAATGGTTTAAGTATATGTTGATTTTTTTTTTAAATTGTACTTGATACTGATTCACCCCCCTCTCAATATCAATAATTGGTATCGGAACAGGTTGCCTTCATAACAATTTAACCACTGGAAGGAAAATCCTGAGTAGAGATGGATGACCATGAGCACATTTCAAATGGAATTCAAAGATTTGATGGAAGAAATTATGCATACTAGAGTGATGGAGTGAAAACTTACCTAACATATTTGGGAGTAGACATTTGGTACTCAGTTGTAAATGGCTATGTAATCCCAAATAATGCTCCAACTAATCTAAATGAGAAGAATCTTATGAGTTGTAATTCAAAAGCCAGACATGTTATTCTAGGAGCATTGGCACCAACCATTGCTAGCAAAGTGATAAGTTGCAACACTACTAAAGAGGTATGGGACAAACTCAAGGGTATCTACGAAGGTGATCCAAAAGTTAAGCAGGTCAAGCTTCAACGACATAGAGCAGAATTTGAAAATTTGAAGATGAATGAAAAGGAAGATATTGCAACCTATTTTATTAGAGTTGATGAAGTTGTTAATGCTATTAGAGAATTAGGTGAAGAGCTCGATGAATCCTTGGTTGTACAAAAAGTGCTGAGATCACTTTTCTTGAAGTATGATGCTAAGGTCTCCGCCATTGAAGAAACTAGGGACTTGACCAAAATGACAATGGATGAATTACATGGGTCTCTTATAGCATATGAAATGAGAACAGGCACAAAAAGTGACCAGCCAAACAATGAAGTAGCCTTTAAAGCAATAAAGAAGACAAAAGACAAGGATAACGACCTTGATGAAGAAATAGTAAATTTCGTAAGAAGGTTCCAGAAGGGAAGTGGAAGATACAAAGGTAAGTCTCCTCTCAAATGCTTTAACTGTGGTAGAATGGGACATATTGTTGAAAACTGCTACTATAAAAAGAGAATTCTCAACAATAAAAAGAGCTTATACTCCAAGGATGATGACATCTCCTCAGATGAGAGTGATGAAGAAGATAATGATGGAGGATAAGTCCTCTTCATAACCCAAGAAACCTAGGATGATGATCACAAGAATTCTAAAGAAGAATAAATCATTTCTGAAGAAGATTCAGATGAAGAAACCAACCTTGATTCCTTTTGGGGATACAAAGACAATGCAAAGAGTGAACAAGAAGACGAGAATCTTGAAAAGTTGAAGCATGTTGAAACTGAAAATAGCAAGCTTAGAAACACAAACATAATACTAAAAGGTGAATTGAGTAGTTGTGAAGAAGAGAATTACAAGCTTGAAAAGACCATTGATAGCTTGAAGGAACAATTAGAAGGCTATGAGAAATTGAAAGCAGAATTGGATCACACAAAAGGGGAGCTACTATTGAAAATAGAAAAGTTGAAGAAGTTAAAAAAAAAACACTGAAAAATTAGATGAGATCCTTAGCAGTCAAAGATCTCCAAACGACAAGACAAGACTAGGATACAATGATAGTTTGAAGACAACAAAACAAGAGAAGGAAGATGAAAATGATGAAACCAACACTTCAGAACAAGTTGAACAACAAGATAGAAGACTAGAATTCAGAAGGAATGAGACATCAAGAAGATCCTCTTCCATCAAGTATGAAATAAATCATTATGAAGGAAACTATAGAAGAATAGATCGTGAACCTAGATGGACCACACCACAACGAAGATCACTTACTCCCAGGTATCAAGATTTCTTTCTTGGACATTGTTATACTTGTGGAAATTTTGGACACAAGGTAATCAATTGTAGAATCAATGAAAGGAATAACTACGCAAGCTACATGAATGGTGAAAATAGTAGATATGGAAATTTTCGTAGACGTGTCAACATAAATTATAATCCATTTGACCCATTAATGGATCAAATATTGTATGTTACAAGTGCAATAATATTGGTCACAAACCACAAGATTGCAGAGAGATGAAGGAAGATAAGCATATGCCAAATGTCTGTATACCAACTACAACATGGAAAAGGAAAGAAATTCCACACAATGAAAATTATTGAATAACATTGGTAGCTAAAGAATGCAAAGAAGAAGATGAATGGTTCATAGACAGTGGGTGCTCATCTGATATGACCGGATATCAAAGAAAATTTGTCAGCTTGAAAAAAAGGGTGGAAATGTTGCATTTGGAGATGACTCATCTACCAAAATACTTGGAAAAGGAACGGTAAATCTTGGAAGTGAAAATGTAAAAGAAGGAAAAGTCCTATTGGTTGAAGATCTGAAGCATAATCTCCTCAGTGTCAGTAAAATATGTGATCAAGGATACACTCTTACATTTGACTCTCAAAAATGTAAAATCAGAGAAAATAACTCAGGACAATTGGTTGCAACCGCAACAAGAAGACCGAACAACATATACATCTTAGACATGAAGAAGAGAGAGAAGAAAGAAGCCACAAAAAAGGATTCCAAGAAAGAAAAAGTCCCGAAGACCAAAAATAAAGATGAAGTATCATTGAGTGCCACATGTTTAGGGGGAGCAGCCCTACCCTTTTCCATTGATGTCAAAGGGGGAGAGAAATTGGGATCATGATGATAGGGGGAGAATGAGTGTTTCCATCAATGACAAATGGGGAGATTTTTGGAAGATCGGTTGTTGTCATTGATGTCAACCCTAGTCATTGGTTTGGACCACAATATTGATGAAGGTATTTGGACATGATGGACAGTGAACATGCAGACACAACACCCATCAATGGATAGTATACATCATGTTTTTTCCAATGGTAGGTGGCACGTCACGTGGATCCTCATGGGTGAGGAGAAATGAATTTTTGAAGATGACAAAGTGAATTGAAGAAGGAAGTACAAGTTGGCCCTGAAGATAATTAAAGAAAATAATTACAAAATAAGAAAGTGTCAGGTCGGCCCTAATGTTAAAAGGAAGTGACATAAAGGGTATAAACACATATCATTATACATTCATTTTACATACACAAGTCAAATTTCAGAGGAAATATGAAGTAAATAAGGCCGGATTTCAAGGGAGGATGAAGTCTTTTGGTGATGTGTTCTAAGGTATGTTATTTACAGGTCATCTTACCATTTTCACTATAATTTTTTTTCCAGAATGATTCAGATGGTGAAATTGACATGGTATTGAGAAGACATATCTAGGTATCTATGGTAAAAATTTCAGCTATTTATTCGCTATAATTTTGGAGACACACTCTGTGGAAGATAGAGTTTTTGATTAGTCCCGAAGCTAGTCATAAACAGGTGTTCCGGGTAAAACATTCATAAATTATTCATAGAGAATCCAAATGAAGTGAGACCATTTTCATTGGAAAGAGTACATGTTGTAGTTTCTTTTGTGGGCATTTTAGAATCTGATATACCATGTTGCAGTTGCCTTTGTATATCTGATAGACTTTGCAGTAGGACTAGATTAATTTTATTTTGCTTTTCCTACTCCTTGATGAACCTTTCATTCTTAGCCTTGTAACTTTGTAATTCTTCCATGAGGCTTCTTATAGTTTCGACCAAATTTGGAGGGGTTTCCACCACCCTCCTTTCATCAGATTCTTCCTCTCTGTTGTGGGAGCTCTCTCCCAACTCTTGATGTGTCACCATCCTTTACGTTGTAGTTATCATGTTGTTCACTGACTGCTTGAGTGCTGATAACATATTTTTTGTTAGCTACTAATCTACCAATTCATGAACAACACATATCATTGCAAGGTGAAGTTAGTTCTTTATTTGGAAACATTAGCAACCTACAGTACAGACTTCCAAAACATCTTCGACAGTAGAAGGTTTGGTTCCTCTCTTAAGTAGAGGTTCATACAAGTTTCTTATAGAGGGGGTTAAGGTAGGGTGTTACCCCATAAGTTCTCTAATAATGTTTCTATGTGGCTTGTGTGTGAGCCAAGCAGGACAAGTGTTTTTTCCATGCTCTGATATTAATTTGTAACAGACCCAACCCCTAAATACACTTTCTAGGGATGGGGCATCAAATTTTTGTTCTGCCTAACTATCTCAAATCCTAATTCCAGGATCTTCGTTAGTTACTACTTGCCATGAGCTTTCTAATGATCACCACCGCACTAAAATATGAGCTCAGGTCTATAAGTTATGGCCTCTTGAAGTTACTTGGGTGTTATTAGTTGGGGTCTTCAGCGTTCGGCATTGAACATACCTTTTTCCTAATCCCCGAAGTCCCAAAATATCCCCACATGGCCTTAGCGATTCGATGTTTTACACTGAACATCCCTTTTTTCGGCATTCGATGGTCGACAATCAGTGGTCGATGTCCTATGATTTTAGTGCTTCGGCGATCGATGATCGTCATTGAACGTTCGACAATCGACTATCTTTTTAAACATCCCTTTTACCACACTATACCCAAAACACTCGAACTCCCAAAATCTCACCACGTGGCCTTGGCCCTTTGGCGATTGACGTTCGACAATTTACATTGGACATTCCTTTATTGTACCACACCCCAAATCTTCCGAACTCCCATAATTCCATACAAGTCACCAACCACATTGGCCAGGTGGGCATGAACCAGAAGCTGACACACGACGAGGGTCAAGGGGTGACACGTGTCCTCATTAGGGGGTAACACGTGACATGTTCTAATAGGCATAAGGGGTTTGGGAATCGACCAAATCTGGGTGACACGTGGCACATGTAATATGGGTCCACGTCACGTCGAATGACGCCATTATGCTATGTTATCTTGGACTAATAACTGTCCAGCCCTTCGATTTCACGGTCACTAAGAGTCCACGTAGATCCATTGATCTACGACTCTCATTACTTTGTGGCTCCGAGATTCAGAGCTTTTCAACTCCTCTCATCGCGAATCCCTGAAGAGCTAAGTCTTTAGACTCTCTAATATGGCGTCAAGTGTCCTCATCTTACCAATGGCAGAGATTCATTTCGGTGTTCGCGACTTCAGACATTTTCACACTTTATAGACTCTTGGCCAGGTTCCTCCGTAGTATGAAGTCTAAGGACTATGAGATCCCTTACCATGTACCCACTCATCCAATGGTTCTAGTTCAATGGACAACCTTTGAAAATGGGCAAGTAGGACCACGTATCGCTCCAGGACACGTTCCCGATCGGTTGGGTAATCAAGGGTGGCTTCTTAGATCGATGATTGAGAGGGATTCTAAAGTATCCAAAGATCGACGGTCCATGTCACTTCGACATTTCGACATTCGAGAGTTCGGCCTGTATCTTCCGACTTTCCCTCCGGACCATGCCGGATATATCGACATGTGTAGCTAGCATTCACGACTAGGATTTACTCCGACTTACCAAGATTCAGGGAAAATTTCATGTCCTTATACCATCGAATACTCGGAATTTCAGATAACTGTTGATCTATGGACACGTGTTCCTCCGTTCTCAATGATCTAGATTAACTCTGCAACTCCAACGTTTAGGAGTTTCGACACTAGACCACTCCTATTCTCCCGAAGTAGAACTTCGTCGAAGCGTTTAACGCTTCCCTTCCTAAGTCCAATCTAACTGTTGAGAGAGATCCATACTGAATCCCCAGATTGACGACCCTCATCCTTTCACGACTTGAGCCTTTGGCTATTTTCGAGGGTTGCGGAAATCATATGTCCCGAAGTCCCAAAGCCAAAAGGGATAGCTCCTTCCAGACTAGCGTCAGGTTCCTAGAACTTGGTCATATGGGTCCTTTGGAAATTCTTGGGGCTAAGTACTAATCCTTTTTAGCATAAAATGGGTTAAGGATCTAGGCAGGAGCCCTCGGTCAAATGGGTGGATGGTCTAAATGAAAAACACCCTTCTCCCACAGAGATGAACTTGACATTCCTGCTAAGGTGAGTTCAAAGGATCGACATGACTTAGATGTTTTAGTTACTCCTACCTCGACTCTCTTGCGGATTCACATAGCATGACTCTCTAGTAGCTAAACTGAGATAATTCAAAGATCATATAAATATAACAGTTTACAGAAACCAAATAACATTTCTAATAACTGTTCAAATGCTGAAAGACTTAATCATAAATACATACATTCCATCATCACATCCAATATATATACACAGAGTATGATAATACTTATCAGAAATAGAGAATGTGAAGTGACTGTTGAAAGGGGTGCATGTTCCCTCCCAACCATAGGCACAGTCACTCCTGACGGATTTACCAATGGCCACCCCCGAGCTACACCATGATGCTTCGAGAGAGATTCTTTTTCCTTGCTCCACAACAGTTAGGGATAGAGGTTACTCTTCTCCTCCCACAGGAACTTGGAAACCGGTTTTCTATACTCCAAGAAAGGAGGTCTGCACGAGTACCTCCTTAGTCACTCATCAGCCTCATTTATCAACTTGTAGCGAAACCCTACCCATGGCTTCTTACAACCAAAACGAGCTAGCTTCTGAGTTTTATCTAAACTCCAGAATCGAAAACTTGATGCTCTCCTTTTCTCTCAATCGTTCTCTCTACTCTCCTATCCTGTAGATCCATCTCTATCCCTGAATTACCTTCTTTCTTGCCTTCCTCAGCAAGGTTGTGTGGGTTTGAATCCCAATTTGTTGTCAGGCCTAAAAGCCTTATAGATGGGCACCCTACCCCATCTCCTCATTAACTCTTGAGGATGGCCTTCCAACCACCAACCTAATTGGTAATTCATTTCTGGGTCAGAGGACTATTGAGCAATGAAACCTAGTAGGTATTGTTCTGGTGAGGGTCATTTCAGCCATACTTGGTTTCCCATGGTGAGGAAAACTTTCCTCCTTTCAGCGATTGTGCAACACATATTCAATTTCTATTAATAACATAAAATTTATACATTGACCTTTTTATACAAAGATTCATCAAATCAAACATTCACACATGTTTAGTCCACCATATTCTCTTGGCCAGTTATAGTTATATTTACAAACTGGGGGAAACATGGGTATTACAATCCTATTGAGGAGGATCCAAAAGATAGTAACATGAGGTGAAAAATATGATGGACCCAAAAGAGTAGAGGAGGAGATATTTGAAAGGTATGTAAAAGGAGTTGAGTCAAGAAGGATAACATAGTAGAGAAGCGAAAGGAAGTTGGCAAGGGGTGGGAAACGAGGGGTCAGTCCCACAATGAAGAGGAAGGAGACACCACCAAGAGGAAGTGCATAAGTGTGTGTTGTGCTAGAGAGGATCACAAATGAGGATAAGCCCACGAAGAGGTGCAACATTAAGTGTAGGGTATCCATTGAATATACCAATAGTAGTGATAGTAGGGGCTGAGAATACTTGGATATTGTGGAGTGTCGCAACTTCGGAGGAAGATGAGGGATAGGAGAAGGAGAGGAATATGGAGGATCCCCTTGTGGTGGGGGATAAGAGCTAGAGATAGTGGATGGTCTTGCATGGCTGCAAATAGGAAACTCTCTGGGTCCCCTCACAAGAAATGTTAGAAGAAGATGGAGTTCCCCCCCCTTGAACTACCCCCCTTGTGCATTTCCAATGAAGAAGAGAGAACAACAGACAACGAGGAAATTGGAGTAGAAGAAAGAGTAGGAGAAGAAAGACGAGAAGCGACAAGTGAAGAAGAAGAAAATGAAGTCAACACTACTTCTCAAGGAAGAGGATCAATACCAAGGTCCGAGACACCTAACAATAAGTTAAGAGGAAATATTTCAAGGTTGAGGATGACAACTCAGGATAGTATCTTGAGGCTACCCGTGTTCCATGGGATGGGTAGAGATGATGTAGAGGAACATTGGTTCACATATGGAGTGATATGGTCTATGAAGAGGATCACAAATGAGGCATTGGAAATTGTGCAGCTGGAGATCGCATTTAGGGACAAGGCCGTGATGTGGTATATGAAGTACAAGGCTACTACGTTGGTAGGAAAAACAAGGTCCTTGAAAGAGATCAAATGATATTTGATGAAGGAATTCCAAAAGCCTAAGTTAGAGTCTTAATGTATTACAAAGATCAAGGAGATTAAGCAGAAAGAAGGAGAAACTGTGTGGGATTATGACCAACAATTTAAGATTTTGTTGGATATGTTAACGTTCCAGATTTAGGATGTGCAACATAGAGAATGGTTCATTGTGGGGTTACTTCCACATATTCGTGCCCGGATCACCCAGCAGAAGCAGTGGAGATTGCTATGTGCTTGGAGGCTACACCAAGTGGAGGAGAGACATCGATAATATTATCACAAATACAGTCTCACCTAGCCAACATAAAGATGCAATTACAAGATATGGAAAAAGCAAAAGTCACGCGGGAGCACGTGTGGTGTACCATGTGTCAGTCTGAGGGACATTACAAAGATGAGTGCCCTATACTTGGTAACTATGTGTCAACGGGTGCATCGAGTCCATTTCTACTGGGCCTCAAAGAAAATGGTGCAAAATTTGCAGATAGTTGGGCCATGTACCACCCCTCTGCCCAACATTAGAGAAATATCAGAAAATCCATCACACTTTGTTCTATGAATTATGAAAGTCCATAGGACACAATATGAACAACTGTTGATCACTCCAACTGATGCAAGACCATACCCACGATGTATTTCGGGTTCAAGGGGAATATAAGGGTGGTGACCATGGTGGTGCCGATAGAGGTGGCTATCAAGGAGGTCCCAAAGGTGACTATGGATGCAGTTGCAAATGAGGATATGGAGGCGGGGGACGTAGACCCCCCACTTGTTTTAACTGTGGAGAAATTGGCCATGTGTCAAGATTTTGTACCAAACCATGTGCTTTCTATGGTTACTATTACATCCCAGAGCATGTTACAAAGGACTATCCCAACTTGTTGAGTAAGTGGGAAGAGAAGAAGACACATTGCAATATGGTGACTACAAAGTTACGTGGGAACAAGAATAAGGATGATGAGGTTAATTTTTGGGTGATAACCCATGGAGGAGTGAAAACATAAATGGACTTCAAGCATGGTGAAATATTGGGTCAAAGACTGGAGGGGAAGATAAGAAAGGAAATGCAACCCCCTCCTAAGTTTAATGTCACCCAACAGATGCAGTTTCTATGCAATGTCCAAAGGGAAATAAAGGAAGAAAGAGCACAAGAAGAGATGCAACGTGTGACACAGAGGTCGCTTGAGGAGGCTCGGATTTGTGAGGAAGTTCAACGAGTGACATAGAGCTCATTAGAAGAGGCTCACACCCATGAAGAATTGCACCAGGTTATTGGCGGAAGCTCGTGTGCACAAAGAAATTCAGCGCACGATGTAGAGGTTGTTGGAATGAGTGCACATACAAGGATATTTGTGAGATGTCGAACAAAGAGCAATCAAGGAGCATGAGCATGAGAAGCTTAAGCGCACGGCGTGCAAAGAGGCATTGTGCGACTTGGGTCACGAAACAAAGACCAAGGATCAAGTAAGTAACTTCTTGCATTGTTGTTTGAGATTGTTAAACGATCCTCATGTTGTGAGAAAGTTGATGAAGATGTTAGGAATATGCATGCGGGAATAAGGGATAGAGATAACTATATAGGCCCCCCTACTAGAAAGTTATTTATGCCAAGTTAGCAAGCATAAGTGCACATGCCAATAATTCAAGATAAAAGTTGAAATTGGGAGTTATGAAATGGATGGGATTATATTGGATCTAGGTTCCGACGTGAACATCCTACCAAAGAAGTCATGGGAATTGATGTGTAAAACAATTTTGGTTTGGTCGCCCATGCAGCTGCGGTTGGAAAATCAGTACAGGATCTACCCTATAGGCCGACTGGAGCAAGTTGAAGTGAACATAGAAGGGGTGAAGACGAAGACCGACTTTGAAGTGATAAAGATTATGGATGATTTTGATCCCTACCTTGCATTACTTGGCATTTATTGGGCCTTCGAAAACAACTCGGTGTTGATTTTGAAGAAGTGGCAGATCTCATTTGAGATTGAAACCCTACACGTGATATGTTGATTAATTGGGTTGGTTGTCATTGATGTCAACCCTTGAAGAAAGTCTGGTAGCAAATTCAGGTAGCACAAAGGTTTGGGTAATGGACCCAAGTTTGTTTGATGGATAATGGTATGAGTTTTGATATATTTGCAGGAAAAGCTATTCT
>JASDQU011246504.1:441-25805 GCA_032191745.1 Picea mariana | reverse complement strand
TATTGAATCGCTGCAAAATCTATTTCTAGTTCCTGTCATTAGAACATTATTTGATTCGCTACCAAATCTATTTGTCGCTCTTGTAATGAGAAAATTATTGATTCGCTGCCAAATCAAATCACAACCACTATGTTTAAAATTATTAATCATTGTGTATTTTGGTCGCTACAAAATGTGTTGTTTTTAATTTTTAAGATTTGATCCACTATAAAATTTTATAGTCCGTGTTGAGACCATTACTATTGCTTTGTGTTAGTTGAAATTCAAATTACCCCCTTGTTCGTCGTAATATTTATGGGCGTTGAAACTATTTTTGGGACACTGAAATTCTTTTAAGTGAAAATTCTTGTTATTCTTCTTGATAAGAGTTTTAAAACGTTCTTTCTTAGGACACGAGAAATTTTCTTTAATGATTGTTAAATAGTATTAGATTATACTCTGTATTTAAAGACATTATGAAGAGTATTATTGTTGATTTAGTCATGAATTTTCGGAGTATGATTGTGGTTAAGGGAACTAGATATCTCCTTGTTCTTCAGAAAAATTGTCAGTTCTGAGACCTTATATGGTCAAAATCAATCGGATGGATCCTAGACTTGAACGTTGATTATGTGTCCTGGAGGTCCTAACCTTGCAGGATAGGTTGGGTGGGTAGCTACCTTATGTTATCTTTATGTGATATGTTTGATATTTAATAATAGTGATGTGGTATTCATATTGATTGTGTAGTTATTAATGTATGTTGTGACGCATATCACTTGTCCTAACATCGATGATTTATTTTTTTTACCTCTACTGTACTCACTTATTTGATGTCGTAACGAAGGGGAAGTTACACAAATCATGCCACAACAAAGGGTTCAGTCAAACATCAAATGAGAACTAGAAGAATCCAAGGGACTAACACAATTTTTAACCACAATAAACCCAAAATTGCAAACTTGAAAAAATGCTCGAAAATGCAACAAACAAACAAACCATTAAAATTTACCAAGATATTAAAATGAGCCCATTCTTTCTAAGTGGAAGTCTTGTTAAATTATTTATTTACCCTTTAATATTAGGACACTATCTATGTGAAGATATAGGTCCCAAATTCATCAAATTCCATCTTCATTCCCTATCACATACAAGAAAGAGACAATATAATAGTTAAATATGAAAGCACCAATCTTAAAATAACTTCCATCAAGGAAATGTGGTTCCAATGTTACAATGAAAAATAAAAATATATATAACCTATTCTTACCTGAAATGCAGCCTCAAATTGACATATACTAATCTTTCTATAATAAATAATTTCTTACCTACTCCAAAAATAAAGGAACATTGAATTCAATCGAATAACAAGAATCACATCATTTGTGCTATTCCATTCACTATTTCTTGCACCACCAATGGAACATGACACATGTATACCAAAATAAGTGTTCCCTAGGCCCTAAAATATATTGGATTAGATAAAATCTTGTGGTGTATCAAGTTCTCAGTTCTCATCTCAGTCCTCATTTTCTTCATTCTGAACACAATCTTCTATAGATGGACTATCATTATGGGCCTCCAAATCATTATATTCTATATCAAGTTCATTACAAAAATTTGTCATAATGTTTTATCCCCTTCTATCATAATTTGATCGCCAAAGAGCTAGTGCTCTTTCATGTGAAAAATTATTAATGTCATAATTTGTTACATATAATATTAAACATGTATCCATATGCTTATCAACCTTGTTCCTCATCTTTTCTCTTCACCTCAATATTATATCTCTTTTCGAGTGAGGCTCTTTTCATGGGACTATGAAGCACGAACCTTTTTGTGTGGCATATGACAACCAACTCATGAGCATGATAGAAAATTGGGAAGGGTGGAGAGTGTTAAGTATGGACTGGGATATAGACATGCTACATGTTTCAAAGCCCCTCGGTAGTACTACTAAATCCAAGGTTCAAGAAAATTATCTAGAAGATGATGATGATCACCAAGGCAAAACAAGGAAAAAGGCACAAATTTATAGCACCATGATCCATTATCCAAAGAAACCAATGATCATCATTTTTATGACAATTACATAAGGCATTAACACTCAATATGAAGCAATGAAATAATGTACCTATTTTATGTCAATTACCATAATCTCAAATGTGAGTGAGATAAGAAAATGTGGGAAGAATTTTCAGTCAACTATATGTGGAGAACCATGGATCGCATATGTGTAACTGTTGTTTATGATAAAGAACAAAGGAGAAAAATATCCTCCAGTTACCCCTAGATGTTAGAGGGTAACACTCTATACACTCCATTTTCATAATAAATAAATATTAATAATAATTAAGAAGCATCATTTGAATACTCAACCATAACACCTAAGATCAAAGTCAACCATCAAAAATTGTTGTGTAGAAGTGTGCATCATGATTCATGTTAGGAGGCATCGTGTTTTCACATAGGTGTAGTGAATTGCATTAATATGAAACCTCTTTTGAAGGCTACAAGAGCATATCAACAAATCAAGTACCCTACTCACGTAATCATTTATAGTTTGTGTATGGACTAAATAGTTCCTTGTTGGACACTCCATTAGAAAGCTTTGCAAGTTGTTTAGATGTTAAAAAAAGTGTGGTGGGAAAATATAGTTGCAATCAGTGACTTTCACTATTGTACCAACAATTGGTACTATTTAAGGGTCTTTTTCAAGTCAAGAATTTCCATACTAGAGTTGTCCTTGGAAGGTATTGAGACAAGTTTTTTAACATGGTGTGAATTTTAGCAAAGTAGGGATGCCTTCAATATATTGTATTCAATAAATCCATAATCCTTATGTCAAGATATTTTGTATTAACTTGAGTGATTTTAAGGTCCAATCAATCCATTCCACGTGGATTCAAGAGAATAATCACAAAATTATAATAATTGGCACATTGGTTTGTGGACATTAGTTTGTGGGAATTAAGGGATAAGTTATCATTACACTATTCATGTATATAAAGTGGTTCACTCCAAATTCAAATTACCAAAGGGTAAATTTGATTTTAGATCCAAAAGGTAGGGTACCATTTGATAAATACAAGGACATTTACAAACTATTTAGTGAAGTGAAGAAAGGCCTTAAAAAATAGATTTGAGTAAAAATGCTAAGGAATATTTGTTTAGAAGGTTCTTTCAAATTGTTCTTTCGAATTATTAAAGCTTCAATGGATTATTCAAAAAAAATAAACTATCATCAACATTAATCCAATTGAGGCCCTCAATTGTGTTACTGTTGAGTTTTCCAACCAAGATGGAAGAAAATATAAGTCAATTTACCCTAAATTTGAAGAAGAAACATATACCATGTTTCCATAATAAAAAGAAGATAACATGGCATCATGTTATAATAAAGTGTTGTGCATAAGTCACCTCATCAATTGATTTGGACGTTGTATCATATATCATTACTCAAGGTGAACATAAGGCACAAAGGAAGAAACATGAAAAATAGAACCTTGACAAATAATAAAAAGAGCTTAAAGAAAATAATCAAATTTTAAATGAAGAAAAATGTAGAAAAAATAAAATAAAGAAATTTTTTGTCTAAAAAATTGAAACATATTGTTGATGCAAATTAAAAAAAGTAAAACATTGAAAAAATGTAAGAAATGGAAGTACAAGTTGTCAACAAAACAACATCAATTGAACAAATTGAATCAAAGATATTTTCAGATTTTGAAGTACAAATTGTAAATGCAAAGGTCTCAATTAATTCAATCCAATATAAAATTCCATGTTGAATATCAATGATCAACAAAACAACACAAGTAGTTGATAAAGATTTAAAACCTAGAGTGAATCACCCTCGGGGTGTAGGGTAGTTGATGATGGAGTGTATTGTTAAGGCACTATGTTATGTGAAGTCATTAGTTCGAAACCTTAGGTTAACTTGTGTGTCGCATATGGGGCATCATGGGCACACCTGGAGGTTATAATGGTAGCATTCAGATAACATGAACATGTGTCACGCGAGTACGTTCATGACTAGCTGTTGATTATGTCAATCACATTAAAAAAAAAAACACCTAAAGTGAATCAAAAAAATCCTAAACCCAAGATCAAGTAGCATAAAGTCATAGGGATACCTTATCAATGTCCTAATAACAAGAATCACAACAATGACCAATCAACTTATCAACATGATTCTTAAAAGAGACAACATTCCACAACTTCCTATCAAACCTGAAGTCACCCATACAATTGCAATACAGGAATTTCTATCCAAAAATACTACCAGCAAACAATTTCAATGAAGAGCGAGTCAAGGTGAATCATTCCATATGGAATGCAACAATATTGTTTACAGCTTCAAATTTCTTATTGTTGGGTTTCTTCAACAACTTCTAGGATGAAAATTTTCAAGGAAAGGTGAAAATTAATGAAAATAATTACATTGTTAATTGGAACAATTATTATGACATAGGTTGCATCTCTTAACACATGACATGTCTCTTGGGCATTACATAAAGAATTTTCTTGAATACCTTTCAATCATCATTGTATCATTCATTTTTATTAAATATTATTTTATCCCTTTTAACATTATATTATGGGATATTGTCTCTTTTTTATGCAATGGCTTGGTGAATAACCCATTTGGTTCATTACAAAAACTTGTCAATTTGGACTAAAAAAACCAAACCAACTACATTTTTAATTTTCTTTTTCTCTAATTTAATGTTATTATTGAATGTTTGAACATTTATTTTTTAATGAAACTATCTACATGTAATCCAACTTTTCAATTTCCAAATACACAATAATATTGAAGGTGATATTATTATTTCAGTTTTTTCACTAATTTTTGTTTTGACCAATATCACAAGTTTAAGATGCATATGTTCAATGTTTCTATCATAAGTTTTGATTGGTTGATCCCTATATCTAAAAAAAATTGGACCATAACATTTAAAAGGATAGGAAGTCTTTGTACACTTTACCATCATAGTTTTTAGACCATAACAACCTACACATATATAAAATTTTAAGGATAGGAATTCCATGTACTCATAACATCATACTTTTTACACTTCATGCCTTGTACAACTAGATATAACTAAAATTTTAGAAAAAAAAAATATCCATAAGAATCCATTGACCATTCTATAAGTAAGTACATTTTTCATGGAAAAGTGCTATTGACGCAGGCGCGCCCGATAGGCACATCTGCTCACAGGATCTTTCCTCCTTCCTCGGCCCGAAGAACTGAGATGTTCTTCTATTTCCCTATCGGGAAATTTTCCACCCACAGTAACTAAACACTGGGTCTCCCTTTCTTCTAAATCAACGCTGGCCTTTCCTTGTTATCGGGGTTCCTTCTATCGGGATTTTNCTGGGTCTCCCTTTCTTCTAAATCAATGTTGGCCTTTCCTTGTTATTGGGGTTCCTTCTATCGGGATTTTGACACCTGTGATGTTCAAACAACTTGGATCACCGATCCCCGATCCCCGATGTGCTCCTTTGTTTCCTTAGCCCCACCTGGCTAAGTGTTTAGTCCACACGACCATTTTCTATAAGACCGCAGCCTTATATTTCTTCTTGTCGGGGTTTCCAACTTCAAAATCCTGACGCGCTCAAATTCCTGTTAGCCCTCCTGACTAAACCTTTGGCCTATATGACCGTTAACCCGTGACCGCAGTCTTATCCTTTATAGGGGTTTGGGGTTTCGAGTGTCGAAATGCACTAAACCTCTTTTCAACAGAATCCCCGATTTTTTGATTCACAGATTCTCGATATGACGTCACCAGGACGCCCTTCCAGCGTAATCAAAATCAACGACGGTGAATAGTCGGTGAGATCAACGGCTCCAGATCTTCCTCGCGGTTTCACGACTTCAAGTGTCGAAATACTTTGGCCTTCGATTTCCCCAATTTCACTAATGTCGATTCACCGATCACTTCAATCTCGGCCACGCATCCTCTAGGATGGACGGTTCTCGTTGCTCCTCGCTATTTCACGATTCATGATTTCAAAATTCATAAACACCTCGTCACCAGGATCCCCGATATCCCAATGACCCAAACGCCGATAGAGGACTTCCTTGTTAGGACTTTTCCCGATGGCGCCGATTTCTTCCACGCGTCCCCTCTGATGGACAGTCCCGATTTCTTCGGGGTTTCGCGACTTATGATGTCCCAACTTTATTGTCCTCAGGAACTCTGATTTCTCGATGTCGGATATCTCGATGCCTTCGATCTCTGCCACGTGTCCCAGTGAATGGACGAATCTGATCTTTTCAAGATTTTTCCTATGGAAATTCCCAATCTTCTGCTCTCGTGAACCCCGACTTCGTCAGATCTTCTGGCACGCGTCCCAAGTGGATGGACGGTTCAGATCGGTCCTCGTTGTTTCGAGACTTTTAATCCTGATTTTCACGACCTCGGGAATCCTTATTTCCCGAGTGTCGATATGCCGACTTTCTTAGGATTTCTGACACCTACCCAAGTGGATGGACGGTTCAGATTTTCTCCCAGGGTTTCGCCAATCTGCAAGCCAAAACACTTACTTGTGCAAGTCCTGATGGCTGAAACACCGATGGGCTTCCGATCTCGTCCACGTGTCCCAACGAATGGACAGCTTCGATCATCTACGGGGTTTCCAACTTGGATTTTGCCGATCCTTTATCCTCAGAACTCTCGATTTACCGAATCCCGAAACTCCGATGGAGTCTTTCTTTCGAGACTTTTTCTGAGGGCTTAGATCTTTGCCACGTATCCTCTTAAGATGGATGATCTTGATTCAATCTCCGGGTTTTGAGACTTCCGACGCTGATGTCCACAATTCCTTTGTCAACTCAGAACCCCAATCGCTGAAACGTCGACGGGCTCTTGATGACTGCCACCTGTCTCCTCAAGATGGACGACTCAGATTTACTCCGGGATTTTCACTATGAAAATTTCCGATCACTTGTCCTCGTGACTCCCGATTTCGCGAATGCCAAAATCCCAATGGCCGCACCTCTTGTCAGGATTCTCCTCCTCCTGTTCACGAGGCTTAAACTCCGTGCAACTCCTGGTTGATCCAACGGCTGACAGGTGTTTGAACGAGATCTGGCAGTCCACAATCTTTGGAGCTTGAACTCTGGACACAGCCGTAATCCCACTCGCTCCTCTGGAAGATCTAACGGCTGTGGGGATTTCACCAATCCTCCCCGCCAATTCCTGATCGTCGATCCCTTCCATTGACAAGCTTGAAAGCCTTATCCCTCCTGAGCTTCCACCAAACTCTGAATCTTCATGAAGAATCTTGCACACAATCCTTGCGACAATTCTCAACCACTTCCTAGTGTTGAGTTCCCCCGACTCTGTGCACACCTGTCGCAGCAGTCCTTCAATACTTAGCTCAGATTCACAACTGAGACCCTCCTTATCCTGCGCACTCCTTGCACGGCTCGTATAACCCAATTTCACTTTTGGGTGAGTGAGAACAAGAGTTAAACTATCTGAGCCTTCTATCAACGCACTCCTTGCGGACGACTTCAACTGCAATCCTTGCAGGAATCCTTGCTCAGATAGAGAAACAATTGAAACTCATTTCTTCTTCCTTCCAAACTTCAAACTCAAACCATGAAATCAATACACAGCATATAAAAGCAAATGTATACCAGGAAGAAAACATTCAAGAGCATAACATCAATACACAGAGAATAACACAAACCATGAATTTGAATCAATCTGTCTCTATTCATCCAAATATCAGTACATGGGTGTTTCTACACAGCTCTCTGCTTCTCTTCTATGCTCCAATGCTTCTAACTATTCCTGAATAATGTTACAATGCATAGTGAGGGTGTCTATATCCGTTTTCCCTCTTTTCTTCTAAAACTGTCTAATCTAGAATTAAAAAAACCCTACCTACCTGCATTAACTACTATAAATACCTCCATCTACTTCAAACAAGAGCGGGGTGCTCAAGGTATGATTACATTATACCAAGGCGCCTTCAGTAAATGATCTCATTTATATTTGGCGCATCAACTTCAAGGGAAAATTCAAAAATTTGTGTTGGACGCCTTCCAGCTGCCTTTTGTCTTCCACGCTGGCTCGCTTGACATGAGGGATGCTCCTGCATCAGCTATCATTCACATTTTAAAGTTGTGTATGTACACTTTCATATACATTATATTTTTCAATAAAAATAAGATATTAAAAAAATAAATGTCTCACTTTTATCCATTTTTTCATAAACAAAAATTATATATTTAAAAATATAACTCAATTTTCTACAATTCATCTTGGAATGCCATCTTTAAATTATTTTTGCAAATACCTCAAATCATCCCTCCAACCAAAAGGATCATTTTTTTTTATATTATCCATTACCACTAATGCTAGTTGAAAGACTTTATCTTGTAATCACCCTCTATTCTCTACAAGGGTTTTAAATTTCACATTATCACTTATTATGTAGGGAATTCAAACAACTTTGTTTCATGACTTCCTCTTACTATAAATTCCTTTCATCAAGGGGGGATTCATCATCTCCTTTCTACTTCAACTGCCTTCTTTGGCTTGTGTGTTATGTCTCTTTATAATTTGATTATACTCAATTATTGTACTTCTTTTTATAGAAAATATTTATGTGTTACATCTCCCTTTTATAATGTGATTGTACTCAATTATTGGACTTATTTTGATAGAAAAGAAACCCTTGGAAACTTCACGTCAACGAGATACACAGTGGTATTCACAATTATTTAGAAAATTCTCTTCTTAGTTATCAACTATATCATACGACACGATAATAATATTTTACTCATTGTCCTAGGATTAATATGGTCTTTTGAAAATGCCCCCAATTGCATGATTTAATATGCATTTCAAGTTATTTGAAAACCAGGGTATTTACTAGTCAATCCTAACTTGTATATATTGTAATAAATTTAAAAAAATAAGTGTGTATTTACCAAAATAAGAAATAAGTGTTGTGATGAGCTTGTTCGGTTTTCCCATAATCATGAGGGGAAGCATTGTAACCATGAAAACGCCATGGTTCCACTCTTCTTGTCTTGATTCCAAACAAAATTTGACAGTTCCAAGCATTCCCCTTGTTCCTTGAGATGTTCCTAGTTGCTTAGGAATTGTGCCAAGGCATATGAAACCCTCTTTAGGCCTCAAGGTGGTTCTTGGGATAGAGGGAGTAACCCTAAATGATCAAAATGAATATGGTTTCCCACTGTCACTAAGAAACAACTCTAACATTAAGCACAAATTCCAGGTTTAGAAAGGAAAAAACATGATTAAAAAGTTAAAGGAAATATCGTAGCTAACTATAATTAAAGAGAGTAAACCCTCTCAGACCAAAGACCTTTCCATTGGGAACTGGAGTCTCAAAGGTGGAAGACAATGAGAAGAACATTAAAAATCAAGCATGATAGTGAGTAAGGAAGTCCCTATAAGGCTGAGAGGAAGAAGAAATGGTTTTGTTGGGAATTAACAAATGTATCCAATAAATAAAAAGTGTAGATATATGGGCATTAAATAATAAATCTAGTGTTATGGACACCCATTTATGTAATCTACAAATCATATGACCATATATATATAGTCTTCATAAAACAGGGTTGACATAGGTCAAAATCCTTGAATCTGAATTATTTGTTTCACATGAACCCTTCACACAAGCTTAGATATTATAAAGGACAGAAGCACCACAACTGTAATTTATTAATATTCAATATATATAAGTAAGTCGTGCATATTACAATATAACTGAAAATTATAGTGGTGAAAGCATGAGAGCTCTTCATACAAAAAATCAAGAGGAAAACAGGGCTCTGCTAGAAATGAACAATGAGCAGTGAATCCATGGATTAATCCTTCATATTGAGAAAGTTACAATATCCCCACGGGATTCCTTTCAGATAACACAGTCCTCCCTTACCTAAAAGTGATCCCTCCTTCACCATCTTTGTTGAATTTTGGGTTTATGCCTTGAATGTTGGATCTATTCCTTTCTTTGTGTAACTGTTTACTATAATAGTATGAAGATAAAGCCTCTTTGGAGGGATCAACACCTTGGATTGATGTGATGTCATATATCACCCAAAATACATGCATTTTGTTACTTTCATGGATTCTAACAAAAACATTAGTACTATTGGTGTTCACATGGAATCAAAATTTCGTAAAATTATCCACAGTGAGGACCTAAAGGTGATGGTGCTTGCATATTCTTTATTTGTGTAGCTAGAAAATATGAAAAAAAATGAATTTTCTTGTAACACCTTGTTTCCCCCAGTCTGTAAATATAACTATATGGGACGAGGAACTATGGAAAACTTAAAAGTGTGAATGTTTGATTTGATGGACCTTATGTAGAAGGTCAATGAATGTAAATTCTAATTATTTTAATAGAAAATGTTATGTATTGCATGACTGTTGAAAGAGGGGAAGTGCTAAGAGAGAGACCATAATTGCTAATGAAAAGGTGGTGGAGGGAACCCGGAAAGGTTACGTTAACCTCCACCGAACCAGTACCATGCTGGAATTAATTTGCTCAGATCAGAACAACCCTCTGACCAAGAATGAATTCTCGTCAGGCTAGTAGGTGGGAATGCCTTCTCAAGAGTTAATGAGGGATGGGGAAGACTTCCCATCGGTAATGCTTTCGGACCTGACCACGGAGTGGGGGATTCGAGCCACACAAAATCTTTCCAAGGAAGGCAAGTAAGGAAGCGTGGTGGATAGGGGGGGGAACTGCAAAGAATGAAGAGATGACAGCTAGATCTCTCGGGTTTGAGGAAGGATTGAAAGTGAAGACAGTGAGTTTTGATCATGGAAAAATAACAAATTGAACCAAGAGAAGGAGAGTAACATTCGTCCTGATCTATTTTCTATATTGGGAGAAGGAGATTAAATCCCTAACTTCCATTGAGCTGGAAGTAAGAGATCGAATCTCAAAAACATCGTGGCTTAAGCTCGGGGCTGGCCAGTGATAAACCCATGGGGAGTGACTGAGACTATGGTTGGGTGGAAACGAGCACCCCTTTTAGCAGTCATATCACACTCTATGGTTATGATAAGTGTTTTCTTGCCTTATGTTTTTGAATTGTAAATAATGGATGCATGCGTATATTTACTTATCCATAAAGGTTGATTTTTTTGAATTAAATGATTAAGTTATGAATATGCTTATGTTTCCTTGAGAATCTATAATTTCACTCGGAGTTCCATGCTCCCCGGTTTAATTACTCAAAGGCGTTTTCCCCAAGGAATTTCATCACCATCCTAGAGCTGAGTGAGTACTTCCCTGAATGGGGATATTGAACCCCGCAATCCCTGCAAGGATGGAGTATGTTAAGCTTAGGAGAGGTAGGGAAGATATGTACAGGTTCTCTCTATGTGTGGTAAGTAGAAACCCAGAACAACTTAAGTCCTAAACCTGATGAAGGAGCGCAATAGTTTCACCGAAGATCCCTCTATGTGTTAAGTCTAGGAGTAAGAGTGTAACGCTCTTAATTCCTTCATAACCGATGAAGCTCGAGAGGGTTAGCAAGATTTAGGTATCGAAGGGGAAGGCCCTTTCGTTTGAAAGACAAATGAATGAGATCCATTCGAGAGTATCCAAGGTCTATCACGACCGCCGGATTTGAAGAAGGGGAGCAGGAATTAACACCTCGACTACTTTAGTCTTCGCAAATTTGCACATCGGAAGAATCACACGTCGGCATGACTAAAATCCCAAAACCAGAAGTTGCAATGTCATCGAGTCCATCCATCAATGAGGACACATGGCAAGAGATCAGCATTTTACTGACTCACAGAGAAAGAAGGTCAAGTAACATAATTGTTAGAACTCACGATTTGCGAAACCGTGATTTGATCCTGGTAGTCCATCAAGGAGACACGTGGCGAGAGCTCAGTACTTCACTGACTCACAGAGAAAGAAGGTTAAGGAACATAAGTGTTCGAACTAGAGATTTGCAAAACCGTGATTTTTGAAACCATGATTTGATCGTGGTCATCCATCAAGGAGACACGTGGCGAGAGCTCAACATTTCGCTGACTCGCAGAGAAAGAAGGTCAAGGAACATAACTGTTCTAACTCATGATTTGTGAAACCGCGATTTGATCATGTTCATCCATCAAGGAGACACGTGGCGAGAGCTCAACATTTCATTGATTAGTAGACAAAGAAGGTCAAGGAACATAACTGTTAGAACTCGCGATTTGATCATGGTCATCCATCAAGGAGACACGTGGCGAGAGATCAACATTTTTCTAACTCGCAGGAGGGAAAGGTCAAAGAGGGAAGTTGTGAGAACTCGTGACACACAAAATTCTGACATGGTTTAGAGTTAGGTCTCCGGTCATAGTGAATGGTCACATGGATGGAGGCCAAATGGAGAGCTAAGGAATGCTATCCCCTTTCAGAGCTTGGGAGTTGGAGGAGTTGGGGTGCCTTGCATCGAAATCCCTGAAGTCGCGAAATGAGACACGTCGTTAGGTTAAGCATGTGGTCATGGAAATGGCCACATGAGCAAAGGAAGCTAATGGTCATTTGGCCCTTTTGGAAACTTGGGAGTTGGGGAGTCAAGGGTGGCCCATACGACGAAGTCACGACATACGAAGTCTCGAAAACCTTTTTTGTAGGTGCACAGTCACAGCCCGTGGTCGCATGGAGGTGAAGCTTGCGCTTGGCATTTAGTCACATACGCAGAGCTTCATAAAGAGGACCCATGGATTTTTTTTAAATAGAGGTCCCAGCAGGGAATCAAAGAGCCTCTCCAGCTCAACAGGTTAATAATGATCCTTGACCAGGGGGTTGGACTGATCCCCTAACCTTCCAAAATTAGGAACCATGAATGGAGTTTCTTTCCTTTAAGAAAAAAAAAAATAATTGCTCGTCGTGGGTGTGTTAAAAATTGGTATCAGAGCATGGTTACAACACTTGGTCTACTTGGGATCATGGAAAAGTCGTTTAAAAACTCTACTTGGAGTACTTTCAAAAGAGTGACACTCTACCTTATCTCTTTCTTAATAAGTATGGTTAAAAATATTATTAAAGAAAAGAATGAAATTGTCTACTATGTGTATGCATTTAAGAAATTGAACCATGTAAATTTCATGAACTAATAGACTGTTAGCCAACAATAATTTTTTTGGCAACACTCGAACAGTCAGTGAATCACGAGAAGACTCCAATACTAAAGGATTGTGACGTGTCATGAAGTGGGGGATGGCTCCCACAATAGAGACGAGGAATCTGATGAAAGGAGGGCAGTGGAAACCCCTCCAGATCTGGCTGAAACTGTAAGGAGACGTAGGGATGAGTTACAGAGTTTCAAGGCTGACAACGAGAGATTGATAAAGGAGCAAGAAAAACAAACAAAAATTAATGCAGTCTTTCTATAGAGCTTATCCAACAAACAGAGGCAATTGCAGCATGAATCCACAACCAGTCATGCGGACCGGTGACACAAAAAGAGAGGTCAGAGTCCACCTGAGATCCGAAATCATGATTCCATAAGTGACCCCACTGGTAGAAGTACCATGAAGAAGATCCAACCTGGAGGCAAGGGACACTCATCGGGAGAGTCCTCTGGAGAGTAAGCTGACAACCCCGAAGGGTCTTCTAGTAGCAGGGCCAGCTCGCATTCTTAGAGGAAAGGAAAGAAACGAAAGCATTCCAAAACCTGTGGTCCCGAAGATTTCAAGAAATCCAAACCACCCTCTTTCGATGGAGATATTAGGAAGGGAGAAGAGACGAAATATTGGTTGCTTGGTTTAAAGAAATATTTCAGAGTCCACGACTACTTTGAAAACTTGAAGGCTCAAATATCCATCTTCAACCTTAATGGAAAGGCTTCCATATGGTGGGAAGACCTTAGGAATGTGAAAGGAGTCCATGAGAAGGACTTATCATGGAAACAGTTTGAGAAATACTTCAGGAAGCAGTATCTGTTAGAAAAATACATGGATGGAAAAACTAAGGAATTCTATGAACTCCAGCTGGGGCAGCTCACCATAGAGGAATTTGTTAATAAATTCCTTGAACTACTGAGGTATGTACCCTACATAAAATATGAAAAATCAAAAAAGCAACGATTCATTAGTGTTTTACCTCAGACCTACCAGGATAGGATTGATTTCAATGAACCAAGGACCTTAGAAGAAGCTATTTGAAAGGTGAGGTATTGTTATGAATAGTTTGGGAGCAAGACAAGACTCCACGAGGACTGGAAGAGGAAGAGTAGTTTGGGATTCCAAAAGAAAAGGTTTAACTCCTTAAGATTTAAGAACTATGGAAAAGACTCTAGGGGTATCCTTCCTGCTAGAAGTGTATATCAGAAAAATTTCCCTTCTCAAAGTGGAATAGACCTTTTCAGACAGTCCCAACAAAGACCGATAACCTAAAGAAGGAACCCTTAAAATGTTTGGGTTGTGGAGAAAATCATAGATTGAGGGACTTCTCACACAGACAACAAAACAGTAAGGGGGTCTACAATATCCAAGAAGCTACCACCATCAATGATGTGGCTAGGAGCATGCCACGAATCTATGTAGCCCTGGACAATAATCAAGCCGACCACCAAGCTTCAGTAGTGGAGCTAGAAGGTATGCTTGCCAAACATCCAATTTCTATTTTAATTGACCCAGGTTCTAATTTGAGTTATGTAGCCCCTCAGACTGCCAATAAGTGTAAACTACAACCAATTAGACATGTTAAACCATGGTTGGTACAACTAGCCACTGGGACCAAAAGAAAGCTGGTAGAGGCCATACCAGTCTGCAAATTCATCATGGGTGGATTGCCCACCCGAGAAACCCTTAACATACTTCCCCTGGGATGTTATGACTTGTTGATTGGTATGGACTGGTTGGATTCTTATAAAACTAAAATGGATTGTTATCATAAAACTTTAGAATGTGTAAACAAAGAAGGGGGAAATATGACCCTCCAAGGGATTCAGAAGCTTGTCTCAGTGAGACAAATATCGGCCCTTCAAATGAAGAAGTATTGCAGAAAAGGGTGTTCCTTATATGAAATACAGGGGTTGGAATCCATTGAGTACGACACACCAAACCTAGAGGACCACCCCATATTAAGAGAATACAAGGACATGTTCCCTAGAGAAGTACCAGGTCTACCTCCAAGAAGGGATATTGATTTCTATATAGAGCTCACACCAAGAGTGATACCAACATCTAGAGCACCATATAGGATGAGCATGCCAGAGCTGGTTGATCTCAAGCTACATCTAAAGGAGATGATGGACGAAGGCTACATCTAACCTAGTGTATCTCCGCAGGGAGCACCCATCCTGTTTGTGAAAAAGAAATATGGCACACTCCGGTTGTGCATAGATTACAAACAACTCAATAAGAAAACCATAAAGAACAAATACCCCTTACCCAAAATCGATGAATTGTTCGACCAACTGGGAAGCACTACCATCTTCTCGAAGATCGACTTGAGGTATGGATATCACCAAGTCTATATTAAGGATGAAGACATCCACAAAAAAACCTTCAGAATGAGATATGGTCACTATGAATTCGTGGTGGTGCCATTTGGGTTAACCAATGCCCCCGCCACTTTTATGTGCTTGATGAATAATGTACTCAACAAATTTCTGGACAAATTTGTATTGGTTTTCATTGATGATATCCTAATATACTCCAAGAATGAGGAGGAGCACGAGGAACATCTTAGACTCGTACTTCAAGTACTAAGAGAGATTTAGATCTACGTTAAGTTTAGCAATTGCAACTTCTTTCAAAATCAAGTCCATTACTTAGGCCATGTCATTTCTAAGGAAGGGGTGGCAGTGGACCCCGATAAGATCAGATCTATTATGAAATGGCCTAGCCCAAAGGATGTATCAGATATAATATCCTTCATGGGCTTAGCCGAATAATATAAAAGGTTCATAAAAGGATTTTCCAATATTGGTTTTCCAATCACTGTCCTTCAGAAAAAGGGGATCAAATTCATTTGAACATCAAAATGTGAAGAAAGATTTCAAGAACTGAAATACCTCCTGACCCATGCACCTATGCTAAAGATTATAGATCCAGATAATGATTTCCTCGTATGTACAGATGCCTGAAAGGAAGGACTCAAAGGAGTCCTTATGCAAGAGGGATGTGTAATTTCCTATGCGTCTTAGAAATTAAATGAACATGAGATCAATTATGTGACCCATGACCTAGAGTTGGCTGCCATAGTACATGCTTAAAAAATGTGGAGGCACTACCTCCTGGGAAGGAGATTTGTTTTTATGAAATACCATTGTGGGTTGAGGCACCTATTTGATCAACCAAAACTCAATGCCAGGCAAGCTAGGTGGATGGCTCTCCTAAGTGAATTTGATTTCAAAATCAAACACATAAAAGGAAAGGAAAATAGGGTGGTCAATGCCCTTAGCAAAAGTATAAAAATGATTCATCTGGAAGCAGTAAGAACCTATGAAACGGATGTCAGGGAAAGAATTAGAAATGCACAAGAGACAGATGTATTCTTTAAGACCGTGATCTCATACCTAAGACAAGAACCTACAGGGCTGAAGTATTAAGGCTACCAAATGCTTGAGGAAGGGATGTTGACTTACAAGAACATATTGTATATTCCAAACTGTTATGACTTGAAGAGGTTCATAATGGATGAACTGCATAAGAGACCATATACTGGTCACCCAAGATATCAGAAGATGATCACCACCACTAGGAAAAAATTCTATTGGCCTGGGTTGAAGAAAGACATAGCTAACTATCTAGCTAAGTGCCTAGAGTGACATCAATTTAAGGCAGAACACCAGCATCCAACAGGATTGTTACATCCCCAATCAATCCCATAATGGAAATGGGAAACCATCTCCATGGATTTCATCACTGGACTACCAAGGTCGACCAAGAAAAATGATGCCATCATGTTCATGGTGGAAAAGTTGAGCAAGTCTGCTCATTTCATCCCTGTCAAGTCAACCTGTAAGGCCATAGATATTGCCAACATATTCATGAAGGATATATTTAGACTGCATGTCATGCCTAAGGAAATTGTATCTAACCGAGATACCAAGTTCACTTCAAATTTTTGGAGATCCCTAATGGTCGGTCTGGAGACAAAAATTGTTATTTAGTACAACTTATCACCCTCAAACTGATGGAAAGACAAAAAGAGTAAGCCAAATAGTAGAGTTCATGTTAAGGATGCAAGTAATGCATCAGCCTAAGAAGTGGGAAGACTACCTACCATTGGTAGAGTTTGTCTACAACAACGGTTATCAAGGATCCTTAAAGATGAGCCCTTTTGAATTCCTTTATGGTAGACAGTGAAAGATTCCAATCAGCTAGAGTAATCCAGTGGACAGAATTACAATTGGACCTGGCATGATGAAAGAAATGGAACAACAAGTCGTTCAGATAAGAAAAAATATGAAGATTGCTTAGGATAGGCAGAAAAGTTACGCCGACAAAAAGAGACCTCCTAGAGATTTTGCGACCAGAGACCATGTCTATCTCAGAGTGAGACCCACGAAGAGTTCCCTGAGAATGGGAGCCTTTGCCAAATTATCACCTCGGTATTGTGGAACCTTTGAAATCTTAGATAGAGTGGGACCCGTAGCCTATAGGCTAGCACTTCCTCCCACTGTAAAGGCACATAATGTTTTCCATGTTTCATTATTAAAGAAATATGTACATGATACTAATCATATAATTGACTAGTCTGTGATCCAGGTGGAATAGGAGGGAGAATTCATGCAAGAACCCCAATGCATATTAGACAGGAAGGAAACCTCCCTCAGGAACCGAACCATTACATAGGTCAAGGTGAAATGGAAATATTTTGGCCCAGATGAGGCTACATCGGAAATGGAAGATGCCATGAGACAAGCATATCTGATTTGGTTTACTTCAGTACATACATATCATGGTGATAGATAGAACATCGAGGACGATGATTCCTTTAAGGAGAATGGAATTGTAACACCTTGTTTCCCCCAGTCTGTAAATATAACTATATGGGCTGAGGAACTATGGAAAACTTAAAAGTGTGAATGTTTGATTTGATGGACCTTGTGTAGAAGGTCGATGAATGTAAATTTTTATTATTTTAATAGAAAATGTTACGTATTGCATGACTACTGAAAGAGGGGATGTGCTAAGAGGGAGACCACGATTGCTAACAAAAAGGTGGTGGATGGAACCCAGAAAGGTTGCGTTAACCTCCATTGAACCAGTACCATGCTGGAATTAATTTGCTCAGATCAGAACAACCCTCTTACCAGGAATGAATTCTCGTCAAGTTGGTAGGTGGGAAGGCCTCCTCAAGAGTTAATGAGGGATGGGGTAGACTTCCCATCGGTAAGGCTTCCGGACCTAACTATGGACTGGGGGATTCAAGCCACACACAATATTGGCAAGGAAGGCAAGTAAGGGAGCGTGGTGGATAGGGGGGGAACTGCGAAGAATGCAGAGACAGGAATAGAGATCTCAGGTCTGAGGAAGGATTGAAAGTGAAGACAGTGAGTTATGATCACGGAAAAATTAGAGATTGAACCGAGAGAAGGAGAGTAACCTTTGTCCTGCTCTATTTTCTGTATTAGGAGAAGGAGAGTAACCATCATCCCTAACTTTTGTTGATCTGGAAGTAAGAGATCGAATCTCGAAAGCATCATGGCTTAAGCTTGGGGGTGGCCAGTGATAAATCCATGGGGAGTGACTGAGCCTATGGTTGGGTGGAAAAAAGCACCCCTTTCAGCAGTCGCATCACACTCTATGGTTCTGATAAGTGTTTTCTTGCCTTATGTTTTTGAATTGTAAATAATGGATGCATGCGTATATTTACTTATCCATAAAGGTTTCTTTTTGTGTATTAAATGATTAAGTTATGAATATGCATCTATTTCCTTGAGAACTTATAATTCCACTCGAATTTCCATGCACCCCGGTTTAATTACTCGAAAGCATTTTCCCCAGGGAATTTCATCACCGTCCTAGAGCTAAGTGAGTACTTCCCTGAATGCGAATATTGAACGCCGCAATCCCTGCAAGGACGGAGTCTGTTAATCTCAAGAGAGGTAGGGAAGATATGTATAGGTTCTCTCTCTGTGCGGTAAGAAGAAACCCAGAACCACTTAAGTCCTAAACCTGATGAAGGAGTGCAATATTTGTGTCGAATATCCATCCATGTGTTAATTCTAGGAGTAAGAGAGTAACGCTCTTAAGTCCTTCATAACCGATGAAGCTCAGGAGGGTTAGCAAGATTTAGGTATCGAAGGGGAAGGCCCTTTTGTTTGAAAGACAGACGAACGAGATCTGTTTGGGAGGATCCAAGGTCTATCATGATCGTCAGATTCAAAGAAGGGGATCAGGCGTTAACACCTCGACTACTTTAGTCTTCGCAAATTCGCACATCGGGAGAATCACATGTCAGCACAAATAAACTCCCAAAAAAAAAAATTGTGATGTCATCGGGTCCATCCATCAAGGAGGACATGTGGTGAGAGCTCATCATTTCGCTAACTCACAGAGAAAGAAGGTCAAGGAACATAACTGTTATAACTTGCGATTTGTGAAACCGCGATTTGATCGTGGTCGTCCATCAAGGAGACACATGCGAGAGCTCATCATTTTGTTGACTCGCAGAGAAAGAAGGTCAAGGAACATAAGTGTTTGAACTCATGATTTGCGAAATCATGATTTGATCCTGGTCATCCATCAAGGAGACACGTGGTGAGAGCTCATCATTTTGATGACTCACAGAGAAAGAAGGTCAAAGAACATAATTGTTTGAACTCGCGATTTGCGAAACCGTGATTTGATCGTGGTCGTCCATCAAGGAGACATGTGGCGAGAGCTCAGCATTTCGTTGATTCGCAGAGAAAGAAGGTCAAGGAACATAATTGTCTGAACTCGTGATTTGCGAAACCATGATTTGATCATGGTCATCCATCAAGGAGACATGTGGCAAGAGCTCAGCATTTTGCTAACTCGTAGGAGGGAAAGGTCAAAGAGGGAAGTTGTGAGAACTCGCGACATGTGAAATTTCAATGCGTTTTAGAGTTAGGCCTCGGGTCATAGTGAATGGTCACATGGATGGAGGCCAAAGGGGGAGCTAAGGAATGATATCCCCTTTTCGGAGCTTGGGAGTTGGAGGAGTTGGGTTGCCTTGCATTGAAAGCCCCGAAGTTGCGAAATGTGACACATCATTTAGGTTAAGCCTGTGGTCATGGGGATGGCCACTTGAGCAGAGGAAGCTAACGGTTGTTTGTCCCTTTAAGAAACTCGAGAGTTGGGGAGTCAAGGTTTTCCCATACGTTGAAGTCCCGACATGTGAAGTCTCCAAACCCTTTTGTGTAGGAACACAATCATAGCCCGTGGTCGCGTGGAAGTGAAGCTTGTGCTTGGCGCTTAGTCACATAGGTGGAGCTTCATAAAGAGGACCCGTGGATTTTTTTTAAATAGAGGTCCCAACAAGAAATTGAAGAGCCGCTCTAGCTCAACAGGGTTAAGAACGATCCTTGACCAGGGGCTCGGACTGATCCCCCGACCTTCCAAAATTAGGAACCATGAATGGAGTTTCTGTCCTTTAAGAAAAAAAGAAAAAAATTTATTTTGCCCGTCATGGGTGTGTTACAGTTCTCTATGTACGAATGTTTTCCAAGTAACAGAACTACAAAAAAACATGGAAATAAAAATTGTTGGCATCCATATATCAAAGAATGTATTGATCCATATAAAAATGAATAAAGAACAATTGCTACATCCCCAACAACAGAAAGTGAGAGAATATATGAAATTATTCATAGCCTTGCTTGTTGTACAAACTGTTATTTTGTAACATCTCATTCTACTAAGCACACTTATATTGACTTATTCTTTGAGGAAACTTGCGTGCAAGTGAACCGGTTATGGTACATTATGATTTTGTTTCAACTATGAGTTATATATGATGATGATAATGTATTTTGATTCATTGTAACTTACAAATATATATGTATTGATAGATATTATTGACGAGTTCTCATGAGTGTGTAGGGCACATGATGGTTTATGAATGTTGATAGCATCAATGGACTTCCTTGGACTCTGGATTGAGTCAAGGAGTGAATTGTATTTGTTTGAGTATTTCACTTTATGCTTATGTGATATATGATTGATTACGATATGATTTATGTATATGGAATATTAGCATTGTTCTTTTTAGTGGATGAAGGTTTGACGATGCTTGTTCATCCGACTCACATAAGGAGTAAAGGGCTCATGCACACAAAGCATACATTTGTGGGAGAGGTGTGGTAGTATCCCTGTCACATCCTAATAGCCCTCCCACCATGACTTGAACGATAGGTTAACGACTACCTAGTTCGAGAGGTACACGATGTCGTGAGGGAAGACTAAGACAATCGCTCACAAGGAAATCTAAGGGGAGTGTAATAAGGCAGAATCCTTATTCCTTAGAAGCCCTTAGTATCTCACGAGGTCGATCGAATGGAGTGTTTACTCCAAGGGTTGGACACACTTCCAAAACTAGTCAAATGAGAGTGACACCCTTGGAGCACAGAGATGCGTCTTGAAGGGCACGTCGCGTAATTAAATTGAATCAATAAATTAGATTGCCTAGAGAACTTAATGAAATATTCATAACTTGTTATAACATGGAATTAATTAATTAGTAAATTATAAACCAGAAGTCTAACAAGAGTCTAAGCCTAAGTTTAAGACTATATCTAAGTCTTAGTGTAAATGAGAAACTAAATAAAAATATTAAATAAATTAAAAGAATTGAGATAAAGTCAAACTCTAGGAAAAGAGTAATAAAAATTAGAGGTTGGGTAAAATGCACATGTGTGCTTGAAATTAATAAAGAGATTTTTAAAATAGAAATAAATTAATACACGAGAGAATATATGTAATCATAGAGTAGCATCTTGAGTTAATCTTCCACAATTCCTAACTAAAAGAAGATTCCTAATCCAACTTTGACTAAGATCTAGTTAGGGGACATTCATTAAATAAGGATTTAGGGAACAAAGGGATAACTAAGAGAAGAAAAAATAGGAACACCTTGGGGAATGTGAGGGAAAATGGCTTTTTAAATAAAATAAAAAGGGAAAATACTTGTGCAAATTAGGGAGAGTGTGACAAGAGTGTGTGTTAAGAATCTAAATTAAATTAATAAAAAAAATTAATTACTTGTGCATGTGAATAAGTGTCATTGAGAATTTACATATAAAAAAGATGGGATAGAATGGGAATGGATCTCACTTTGATTAGTCATGTTATGCTACCAAAATTTTGGTTGACTGTGTTTTACCTGTGAGAGTTGGGATTTCAAACTTGAGAAAGAGTGGAAGCTCTTTCTTGCCAAGAAAGCTTGGAGCTATTGTTTTTGGTTTCTTGTGTGTGGACCATTTGCAGCTCAAGGGGCTAACGGGGAAGAAGATTACCCATAGCATTTGCTGGGAGGTACCGATGAAATCTTGGGATTGGAAAGTGGGAACAGAAAGGATTGGTTCAAGACAAAGTTGAATACCAACATCAGATTTCGTTATTTCTTGGTTACGTTATTGTGAATATCAATTGTTTTGGTTATTATGATAGAACGTTTATGATTTTTATATTATTGTTTAAACTAAATAATCATTTCGCAAGGGTATGAAGGGTGGTTGAATTCACCAATGTAATGTTGTAGATTGACTATATATAATTTAAATAATGTTCGGATGGAGATTATGTACAATTACCATTATACATTTTTATACATGGATATTGTCATTCTGTGAATGAATGCATTGACTATGATGATATTTTATTGAAGGATCATTATTTTAAAATATATATATCTCGCCTGGAGTTAAATGGGATACGTAGTGTATTACCTCTCTGCATAAACTTCATTTTACGGATTAATTAATCAGGGAATGTTTTAAAGGAGTAAATATATAAAATTCTTTGCAGGTGTTAATGGTCTTAATAATATACAAAAGCCAACAACCAGTCGATGTATGGCGTTAAGCCTTCGGGCATATTGTAGTCGCGAATGATTGTTATTTTAGTGAACCTTTCTCTAATTGAATTGATAATGAATGTGTAATTTGAAGTGTTTAACAATTTTTCATTTTAGTGGGGAGGTTGATAATCAACAAAAACTATTAGTTATAATTCCCGTAAGAACCATTTGCACTAATCGAAAATGATACCACTCGTGAGTGAAAATAAAAATTTATTTTTCTTGAACAAGTACCATTTAATTTTGGCTCGATAGTGGCACCAGATAGGAACCAAAATATTCCTCTGATAGTGCTCACCTTCCTCTTTGCGATGGTAATATTTAATTGAAGCCATCATAGTTTAACATTGCAGTAGTTCAACGAGTTAGGCCACGACTGTGTGTTACAACCCTTTGAATTTGGAACTGCGAATCAAATTGTTCTAATCTCTTTTAAAAAAGAAATCAACAATCAACAAAAACAAGGTGCGAATCAAGGTCCTGACCTTGTAGGATAGGTTGGTTAGGTAAACATCTTTTTTATCTTTATGTTTCATCTTTGATCTATGTTTTATAGTGAAGTTGTATCTAATTCTTTCCTTATAGAGAGATGTTTGAGAAGAGATTGTGTCATTATTGATGTATGTTAGTGTAACACTTGTTCTAAATTATGTTTCAAAAAACAAAATTCACTACTGTACTCAAATACATTATCGTCTTAACGTAGTGAGCGTTACATATGGTATCAGAGCGGCTTCAACCCTGCGAAATTGAACCATTACACCTTCCACTGTGTTAAATAAAATGATTATAAATGTAGCACTAATAAATTTTGAAATTTTCCATGCAGGTAATCATGGTTAGAGGACATAGGAGAAGTAGATGTCATGGTGTGGGAGGAATAGGTGTGCCTCCTCCAATAGTATCCACGCCAGAGGGATCTAACCCTCAGGTAGATGAGAAAACTGTTGAGCAAGAGAGGGTTGTTGTGGGAGATGTGGTAGGTATGATGAGATCCTTCCAAAGGATGTCAGAGGAGTTGATCAACCACCTAGATCAAGAGGAGGGAAGGGAATATGTGCCTAATGAGGATTCACAATGCGCTCCAACTGGTAGTAGTAGTATACACATAGAACACGGGAAGGTGAATTTTCCTGACTTTTAGGGTGCAACAGATGGCTTAGCCACTAAGGCATGGTTGGAGAACATGGCGATGTGCTTCGCACTTCGGGACTACACCTCCAAAATTAAAGTCCGCATGAAGGTATTTCAACTGAAAGGGAGTGATATACTTTGGTGGAGGACACTCCTACCTCAACTAAACATGGTCGTGGAAGACATGTCATGGGAATTGTTCAAGGAACGATTATGGGAGAGGTAATTTTTCGATGAATTCATTGAGCGTCAGCTTAATGAATTTAACTCCTTACGAAAGGTTAGTCATATGGTACTTAAGTATGAGTCCATGTTCATGGCGCTACTTAGGTATGCTCCACATTTGAACACGTAGAAGATAAAGGTCAACAAGTTTGTGTTTGGCCTTAAATTCAAAATTTGTGTGAAGGTGAGGATCCTAATGCCTCAGAAGTTGCACGATACAACTCATAAGGACCTCATAGCTAAGGAAGATTTGAACAATGGGGGTCAAGGAAGGAATCCTTCTAGACTGACTAGATAGATGACATCAAGGGCGCAGCAACATCAGACACCAGCCAAATAGACTTACGGGCATCAAGATATGCCCAGAGGAGCTATTTTCTTGACACTGAGATGACAGAGTCCTCGGCAAAGGAATCCTTACAGATCACCATAGCGGTAGTAGCAACATCATCCACAACAACAACATCAATTTAAGCATGTTCAATAGAACATACCAGGATCACAAACTGCCAGGCTAACAACTTCTACTTCCGGGACCAGGATCATTGGACCGAAGATTGGATGTTGGAGATGTGCAGAGCCACACTACCTGCTAGATTGTCCAATTGAGAAGGCCAAAGCGGTTGGAACTTTTGGACCCACTACAGTTGGATATTTGTGCAAGGCCCACATGATACATGTACTAGTGAAAAACTGCTAGGTTGAGCACCAGTCCACTGTGCTCGAGACGTCAGGTACAATCATCGACCAAAATTTCAGCATTTTGATAGATCCAGGTGCTACAAAGAGCTTTATTTCTGGTGCAGTGCTTAAGAGAATTAAGGTAAAGGCAGTCGAGTAGGACGAGTTTGGATGCGTAGAAATGGCATTGGGTTCCAAATAGAAATTTGGAGGAAAGGTTATTGACTGTAGCATTAACTTGGTTGATTTTGTAATGAAGGAAATCCACGTCATGATCTTAGGATATTATGACATAGTGATTGGCATGGACTAGTTGGAATCGCATGATGCGATAC
>JASDQU011246498.1:0-13267 GCA_032191745.1 Picea mariana | reverse complement strand
ATCTCGCTACTAACTATCCGTAGAAGAAGAATAACAAGAAGGCTATTGGAGCTGCATCTGGTGAGGCCCTTGCCTCCCAATTTGAACTTGACTTCTCCTTGATCACATGCATGGTGTCAAGTGCATTAGGATCGGTGTGGTATTTGGATAGTGGCGCTTCCTTCCACATGACGGGAGATAAGGAGATTTTCAGTAACTTGGAGGAGAAAGATCTCAAAATGCATATAGAGATGGGCGAAGATGGACGATACAGTGCGAATGGAATTGGTACCATTACCTTTCAAGGGGATTTAGGTAAAACAATTTCAATTGAAATATGTTATGCATGTTCCAGTTTTGAATAAAAACTTGGTCTCAGTCGCAATGTTGGAGGACAAAGGCTATGACGTTGTTTTCAGCGATGGAAAATATTTTCTGCGACATAAAAAAATGGGTCAAGTTGAGAAGATAGGGATTCGAGTTAAGAATATCTATAAGATGGAGGTATATGGCTACACTGCCATGATGGGCAAGGTAGAAAAAGTGGTGAGTCGGAATGAGGGAAAATTATGGCACAGGCGATTGGGCCATCTTCATCATGGAGCCTTGAAAATCATGAAGCAAATATCTATTAGACTTCCAATGGGAACACTTGCTTAGTTAGATCAGTGCAAGGGTTGCACCATGGGGAAATATGTAAAGTAGACCTTTCATGAAAAGGAGAATCATTCTTCAGTGATCCTGGAGAGAATTCACACAGATGTGTGTGGACCATTCTCGGTTGCTTCAAAAACAAAACATAAGTATTATGTTATTTTTGTTGATAACTTTTCTCGTAAATGCTGGATCTTCTTTATGCAGAAGAAGGATCAAACATTCTCAAATTTTTGTGAGTTTAAAGAATTGGTGGAGAAAGAGTCGAGGAGGCATGTGAAGGATCCAAGGAGCGATAATGGTGGATAACACATCTCTAAGAAACTTGATGCATGAGTACACCTGAAGAAGGTTTCACTAGTAAGAAACCTGATGTTTCTCATTTTAATATTTTTGGCTCATATGTTTATGTGCATGTGACCAAGAACGCTAAGAAGAAGCTGGAGCCGACTGCTAAAGTTGGGATATTTTTGGGGTACAAAGAAACACCCCATAATTATAATGTTTATTTTCCTAACAGTAAGATGACTATTATGCGACGAGATATAAAATTCGATGAGGGGAAATCCATGCAGTTTTCACTTGAGAGGGATCTAGAATTGCATGCAGAGGAGGAACTGTTGGTTCCCAAAGATGAGTCTCAAGATGTGGATCAGCCACATTAGAAGGTTCATGGAGTGGAGGAAGCCACTCATGTAGATCCATCCATCAGAAATGGCAGAAAGGGCACCACGAAAGTTGATAGATTGAGACTAGATGTTGCACGTAATGTAGGAGCCCCTACTTCGCAGCGCAGACAGAGACAGTCTCCTGATCAATTTACTGGATACATGTCTCTCATGAGAAAATGTATTGTGACTGAACCATATTACTTTTAGGAAGCAATGCAGTATCCCACTTGGGTTGATGTAATGGTGGAGGAGTATGACTCCATTGTCAAAAACAGTGCATGGGAAATTGTCCCAAGACCGGTTGACAAATCAGTGGTAGGTTCGAGATGGATCTACAAGGGTAATCTTTTAATAAATGTTCTTTATGTTGATGATTTAATATTAATTGGTGATTAGAATTTGATACACTCATGCAAGGAGGACCTTGGAAAGGAGTTCGAGATGAAGGATATGGGCCTTCTTGATTATTTCCTTGGATTGGAAATATGGCAGTGAGATGGTGAAATTTTTGTGTCTCAAGGCAATTATGCAAGGGAGATATTGGGTAAGTTTCACATGGAGGGATGAAAACCCATGGATACTCCTCTTCCAAGAATCTGGAGGAAAGAGGATGCCACTTGTGGAGAGGTAGTGGATGCTACTGTCTATCGACAATTAGTGGGTTTGCTAATGTATCTAGTGAACACGAGACCAAACATTTTCTATGTGGTTAACCAACTGAGTCAAGTGATGGTTAAGCCTACCAAGATCTTTTGGAAGGCAGGTAAGCATGTCCTGAGATACCTGGGGGGAACATCTGAGTATGTCTTATGGTACAGACAAACAGATGAGGTGAAGTTGCATGGCTTCATGGATGCAGATTGGGTGGGTAGCCCAATGCACAGAAAGAGCACATCAGGGGGGATATTTAGTATCATATATACAACTATTTCTTGGTACAGTAGGAAACATAGATCTGTGGCACTTAGTTTAGTGGAAGCAGAATACATGGAAGCAAGTCAAGCTGCATGTGAGGTTATCTAGATGAGAAAGATCTTGGTTGGTTTGTTTGGTTCTCATTTAGAACCGACAGTGATTCATTATAATAATCATAGTTGCATTAAAATCTCGATTAATCCTGTGTTTCATGATAGATCTAATAATATAGATATCTGGTATCATCATATCATAGATTGTGTGCAGCAGAAGATCATGTTGCTTCAGTACATTCCTACGGAAGATCAAGATGTAGATATTCTGACGAAGGTGCTCACTAGGAGAAAATTCGAATACCATAGAGACAGGATCGGGGTGAAGGATAATCCCTTTCTTTTTGAGAGGGAGTGTTGATATTCAACAAGAAGATCCCAGTGAAAATTATTCACCTACACTAGGATGGAGCCTCATGCTATTTTTAGGTGGAAGTCTACTTTTAGATGATGAGCAAATTCTATTTATAGATGATGTCTATTTATAGATGGTGAGAGAATTCTATTTATAGATGTATGTTGACTATTATTATCCCTTAATAATAATTGGACAATAAATATTAATATATTCTCAATAAGCACTTGGAAATAGTTAACTGTAGTGGCAAATCAGTTAGCTATAGGAAATTCGAGTATTGACTCCAAGCATCAGAAAAATTCCAACCAAGTCAAAGGGTGAGTGGCAACCTTGGAGCATGTAGGTGCATCTTGAAGGGAACATTACATGAATAAATTAATAAGTTATTAAAAATCTAGAATACCTTAGAGAATAAAAAAATACTTAGAACTGATAGAAAAATAATATAAATTTAAACAAATTTATAAACTGGAATTTAAAAAATTTAATTCCAATTGTTATGCCTATTTTTGTTTTTATAGAAAAGGGTGTAAGGGAAATTAGACTAATTAAAATCTAGAAAAGGGAGAATAAAAATTAAGACATGTGCACAATGTGTGCAAGAAATTAATAAAAATTAAAATTTTCATGAGAGAATGGGTTGTCAACATAGAGTTAGAATCCTAAGTCAATCTAGACTCTAAATCCTAACTAAGAGTACAGTTCTAATCAAAATCGAACTCTAAAATAGTTAGTAGACACAATAAAAGAGAAATTGGGGAACTAAATGACAACTATGAGAAAATCTAGGAACTAATTGAGGAGGTGAGGTAAAATTCAATATTATTTAAATTAAAAAGGAATAAACTTTGTGAAACTTGAGGGAAGAGTGACATGTGTTCAGGGTGAATAATGTCTTAATTTATTAATACAAATTAATTAATTATGCATGAAAGGACAAGGGTCAAGGTGAAAATTATTATAAAAAGAAGGGAGAGGAAGGAGAAAGGTACCCTATTGCTGGATGACTGAAATGCTGACAAAAATTCTTTTGACTAGTTTTCTTGTGTGAGTTGGGATGCAAGCTTTGTGCAAGAGGTGGAATCCTTTCCTTAAGAGGGAAAGCTTGAGCTACTTTTTGGATATGAAATTTTTTGTGTGACCCCTTTGTGGTTTGGGGGGCTAAGGGGGAAGAAGAGTACCCCTAGTGTTGGATGGGAGGTAACGATGAAGTCATTGATTAGCAGGAGAAAGGAGAAGGGATATTGTGTCGATCCAGGAAGAAGATTCAACATCACCAACCACTAATATTCTGGTTACGATATTTATTGTTTTCGATGTTCATGTTTTAAATAGAATTTCTTGAATATGTATACCAATTTATACATACCGATTGTAAATTCTACTTCTTGAAAAAATTGTGTATATATGTTTTATTGTTAATGGATGGTATCACTTCCTTCAGGTATTCAAGGTCTTAAATAAATTTTAAAATATATATAGAGTTTTATATAACCCAAGTATCTTCTATTTAAATTTAATCCAACTAGCTATTAAACCGGTTGTAGCTTCACCTTAACTTTGATCACAAAAGATGTTTATCAAACAATTCAACATCTAACATTATTGAGGGATGAATTGTGTATTGATGGTTTTGTTTCCCTTTCCTTGTTTTAAATTCCAAGTCATGTTCTTAACTTTTGAATCAGATTAATACTTCAGGCATAGTGATCAATTGTATCCAATTGTTTCCCTAGGTGTTGGATTTTGGTTGTGTATATAAGCGTTATTTTCCCGATTAATCCTTAAATAGTGTATCAATTTATCTCTCTCTATCTTGACTTGATCTCTACATACTGTCCTCTCGAACTTTGTATATGTCTAATATATTTAAAAAGCATTCATGTTTGTAATTGCAAAAATGTGATTCCCATATAACTATAGTTAGGTTTTAAATCATTCATATCTTATATCAAATTATGTGAATACCTTCTAAGGATATTATGTCGAATTTGGTATTGTAGAATGTTGTAGATTCTATACTTTAAAATATAGTTTACGTGTTTTATAATCTTAAAAGAAAATCTCTGATGTTATTTACATATGGTATAATTCATAATTGGTGGGAATAGAAGGGATTCTCTTTACACAAAAAAATGGTACTGCAGAATCCTCTGCTTAAGGGAAATTGCACTCAGCTTTGGTTGGCATAAATGTAAATGTTATTGTTGATAATACTAATAGTTTATGTTTTCTTTTTTCTTTTGTGAACACATATATCAACAAATTTGTGTTGTTATTGGTGTTGTTTTATTAAATTTATCCTTGAATGCAATGTGGCATCCTGCAAGTTGTATAACGTTTTCCAAGGATTGTGATCCAAGGTAGGTTTATACAAGACAAGAATGAAATATCGTCTGGAGATTATAATCCAAGTTAAATCGGGATGGGCTTGAGACTGATGATGGATTATGAGACCTTTACGTTGTAAGAAGAAATATTTTCGTAAGACAACACTGCTGATATATTATAGATGCATCCCTGTAGCAAAAATGTCAGATCCAGGCGCAACTGAGGGATCACATACCAACTGCAGTAGTTTAATAAAGAAATAGTTGGAATTTAATTTTTTTGCGTCCAAAGATCTCAAAATCTAGATGAAATGTGAGCCACAAACGTAAACTTGAGAATGATTTATTAACCCGGTTATTGATGCTCTATAGTCATGGAAAAATGGTGGGATACAAGGTACTCTCGTAACAGAGAGACTATCACTCCTGTATTTATTGTAATTTAGTCAAGTGTAATAATTAGTGGACAATCGACATGAGTAATCGTTCAATATTAATCATTCGCCGTTATTAATAAGTCTAGTTCTCAGTGTGTATCTTTTGTCTTCTCGGCTGCACCTAAGTCATATATTAATAGTAGGTTAAGAATTTACTTATGGTTTGTAAAAATTTTCTCTGGATTCTCGTTATATAATTTGTTACCGTCGATCTCTGGGTTTCACCTATTCCTAAAAAGCTACGAAATTTGGTGTATAGAAGTGATCTGATGATTACTTAGGTCATTCTAGAGTTGCTTAGTTTCCATATGAAGAACCTGTGCAGAATGGCACCGTATTTGTTTTTCAATCTTCGTAACAAGATTTTGTTAGAGGTAGGAGAGGTTATGTTTCTGAGTTCCTTGAAATTTTATTTTATCGATTCTACTTATTTTATTTGGTGAAACACATATTAATTGAATTAAAGTTATAAGATTCTCAAATTTACTTTTCCAAATATATATATATATATATTATAGAGACTCATCTCTATTATCTTCTCACTGACGAGAGGATGATAAGTTAACTTGAAATTTTTACAGACTCTCCCTTTTATTCGAATTAAGGAGAGCTTGTGGTTTTGCAAAATTTATCAAGAGGAAAATATTAACATTCCTACTCTTGGCTTCACAAAGAGTTCACGCTCGTTTGTTAACAAGTAGTTAGTGACTTTATGGCCATAAAAATAGTGAGATGTTGATCTATGCTCCAACTGATTGGAGTTGTCTTGTCTTGAAATTTTACTAGTGCAAAATTTTACTCCAACTAAATTCGCCATTACGAAGACGTTTGGTTCTCTAGTTTAGGATCTTGAGTATTGATTTATTCATTATGACAAAATTTTATGTTAATTGTTATAATAATTGTTATGTTATATGTTTAACTATTTCTGTCTATGCAGTAATGATTTATATTTATATGGATATTGTTTAATGATTATAGGTTACAATGAATTTATTATATGGTATATGGAATTGTATTTCATATATCATAATAATTATATATTATATTGTTTATATGTTACAATAAATCATATATTATAGATTTCATATTAGTGAAATTGCAATGACTTATATGAATGATGAATATCAATTTTATTTGCATTCATGATGTATTCCTTGTTTATCTTTTATGATATTGAATTTAATTGCTTGCAATGTTTATTGATTTAAAAATGAAAATAAAAATTACGCTATGTTATCATAAGTAATGTTTATAACATTTTATTTGTCCAACCGTTATTAAATGTATATGTAGGGTCGTTACATATGGTATCAGAGTGGGTTCTACTCTGCGACACAAAAATCATTACAACTTCCAACACAATTTTTAAAATTAAAGATGTAATACTAATATAAATGTGAATTGTTTTATGTAGGTATCATGGTTAGAGGAAAGAGAATTAGTAGACGCTGGGGTGTGGGAGGAAGAGGTATGCCTCCTCCAAGTACACCTACTCGAGAGGGATCTGCTCCATAAGGAGAAGAGAAAAATACTAAGAAGGAGAATGTCGTAGTGGGCGATGTCATGGGTATGATGAGGTCCTTTCAAAGGATGTCAGAGGTGTTGATAAATCACCTTGATCATGGTTAGGGAAGAGTATATGCACCCAATGAGGGTTCACAATGCTCTCCTGTAGTTAGTGGTAGTGTTCATAGAGAACTCGAGAAGGTAAAATTTCCCGAGTTCTAGGGCTCCACGGACAATTTAGCTGCCAAATCTTGGTTGGAGAATATGGAAATGTGTTTTACATTATGTGATTATACCTCCAACATGAAGGTCCGTATGGCAGTCTTTGAGCTGAAGGAGAATCCAAAATGATCTTTTAAATGACTTGGTTAAGTATGTTGCATGTGTAAATTTACCAGTTAAGACTTAATAAGAAATAGAAGAAGATTAAGAATATAATTTGTAGCACATGATAAATAAAAACAACAAACAATAAGTATATTCAAGACACCAGAAGTTGATAACGAAGTTCGAAAACTCTTCCTACATCTTCGGGCCTTTGTCTCAATGGGGTAGGATTCTTTATTAATCTTCAATGCTCAAAATATACATCATAATTACATCAATTTGTTCTCTGAATGACACAACAATGTTCTTCTCTGTCTCAGGAACTCAACACAACATACAACAATGAAAAAGGTGGAGTAGAACTCCTAGAAATGGCCTCCAAAACTCAACTACTCTCTTAGATTACTTGCATAAAAATGACTTGGACTTCACAAATTCAACACTAACATGGTTGTAAAATAATGGCACACGGGCCTAGTTTATGTAGAAAAAGAGTTGGGGGGTTGAATCCCAACTTCTCCCCAAGTTTTGGCCTCTTCCTAGTCTCAAATACCCAAAAATATGGTAATAAACCCATAATACAAGGCATAAAAATATTAAAATATTTAATAAAATCTTGTTATATAGTTGAAAAACCACTGTATGCATATTGTGGCATGTGCCCCTTTAGATTTGTCCCTTGGTCATGCACCCTGGTCAGCGGGTAGCCCTATCGAATGCACGCTTCCTTCCCAAAACTCAGCAATTGTCACCACAAACCTAATAATGTCCTGATCTCTTGCAAGTCAGATTGCATGGAACATTGGTAATAGCTTGTGGTTAAAGGTGCTAGACCTGGTGGAGGTCACGGGATAGGCCTCTCCACTTGTCCCTTTTCAATCTTAAATTCATTCTTTGACAAATGGTTTACCGAGGATTATGGTAGCCTGATCAGTTGGGTGGTGGTTCTGAAGTATTTGGCTTGACCAAAGGTTTGGATTTCAATTTCTGTAGAACTATAACAAATTTTTGAACCGGCCCAAATTTGGCCTGATCCAGGGTGCCACGTAGCACAACTGATTGGGCCACTTAGTGCTCTGCTGTTCGAACGCCAATCCCAGTCACCGACATAATCACCTGCCCATACTACCATGTGTCCAACCTGGACCCTGCCACATCACTACCACCTATCATCCATACCCTGACACGTGTCATGACCTGATCCTGACACATCAGTGTAGAAAATTCCACGTCAACATCTGTACATTCGAGTCACTCGCCACATCAACCTCTAAAAATTCCAAAACAGGTTGACATGTGTTAGATTTTGGTGCTACCACATCAGCATGATGATGTCATCATGATGTCATGATGAAATGATCTACAATGTGTGGGTCATACGACTGACATCATTAGTACGAACTGCTGACTTTGACCTTTGACTTTTTTGTTGTTTGGAGAAAACTTCAGAACGTGATATCTTTGCCATACAAAGTCCATTTTCAAAAAAGAATATGCTACCAGAATTGGCATGACGAGCACTACATGATGGTGTTGGTTTCATATGAATCCGAGAACTTTGAATTTTTGGCCTTTTTGGATCAATTTGGATCACACCTCGCCACATAGGCCTCCAAAATGATATTAACCATACATCAAGTGCAGGATAGGCCTCCCCACTTGTCCTTTTCCTATCAAATATGTCTTGTTCACTTGTCGCATCGTAGTCAATTGGAAAACAACCATGATAAATGAACACATATTGTTATCCATCTTTATTCATTCACATCCTTCTGAATTCACTACCATCCATGTAGAAAAAACTAGCAGTGATAGCAACATCAGAAACATGACTAAAAATGAACCAACATGTCTTTTCTTCTTTATTGGTCTACACGACAAAAAATCATCTTGAAGAAAAGTATGGCTAGATCTACATGCTACTACCATTTTACTTTCTTGCTTAAGATTATCTGGTTTATTTGGTAAAATCATAGGTGTATTTCTTGCATAAGTCGCCTTCCTTAATTGTTCCATTGTAAAAGTAGATTGATTCCCTTTGATATGATGAGCATGCACAACATATTTCATCTCTTCTTTAGTTAAGTGATATTGATTATGTTCCCTGAAGAAGATTGCTTTGCGATCATATAAATAAGGGATATCCAAGACCATTCCACATTCTTCTAGCAACACCACATCACATATTACCTCATCCACAAACTTAGATGTAATTGCAAACTTTATGACACATTTCTTTGTTATGGGAAATTTGTGATTTTTTCTTATCCAATTTAGTGAGTAGGGTTTGTGATGTAACTTAGTTTTTAATCCCAATTCCCTAACCACTTCTTCTGAAATTATGTTAGCTTGAGATCCACTATATAACAAAGTGTCAATATTGGTATGTTTCATAATGACCCTTATATGAAACAATTTACTTCTCGAATCATAATCATCACCAATTTTTCCTGACAAACCAACTGCTGTGATTTTAGTCTCATCACCTGAATTTGACCCCAAGTTTGTTAGTTGTGCTGCTGCTTTTTCCTTCCCTTCTTTTCTTTGAACCACTTCGATATCTTCTATGGGTGCAATTTCCATCAATTCTCATCATCATGCCCTTCTTTCTTGCAATGCTTGCAAGAGAGATTATCTTCCTTCATTGTATCTAAGTTTGCTTTCTTCACATTCCCTTTTCTTTTTCCTTCTTTCTTTGAAGATGATTCCCCTGATACAATTCCTCCTATTTTTCTTGCTTCAATATATGTCTCTTGAACATAAACCTCATCAAGATTAATAGGTCCAAACATAAACATAGTATTACAAATATGTGCAGGAAAACCTCCTATATACTTCATAAGAGTTTCTTGTGTATGTAATGGAATATTTAACATCAAAACCATCTTATGAAATTCATCTGTGTATTATTGCACCGATTGTTCTTTTCTTAATTTAAGACTTTTCCATTCAATTAGATCATTCTCCTTATACCCCAATGGATACAACTATTTTCTAAGTGAAAAAATAAAATCTTTCCATGATGGAAATACATTACCAATTTGTTGAGTATCATGTTGCAACTTACTCTGCCACCAAATGAGTGTTGTGCTTGTAAGACGAAGCGATGCCAATTGATCTTGGTTGCCTCATCATTGATTTGTTGCACACTACAATATACCTCCATATGTCTAACCCAGTTATCAATATTCTCAACATTGAATTCTCCATTATACATGGGCAACTCAAATTTCACATCAATTTTAAGTAATGGCATGTCGGGATTATGTTTATGGGAATGAGAATGTTTTCTTGTAGAAGTAGAATTTGAACTTGTACTTGAAGAAGGGAAATATGGAGATGAAGGAGGTGAAGGAGGTGAAGGAGGAGGTTTTGGAGGGTCTTTTCCCTCTTCAATTTTGTCTTTCTTTGAAGATTCCCCTTGAACAGGTCTCTTATATTCCAAGTAATCATCATACAATGCTTTTACCATCTCTGACATGGAAAATAAAGTTCTTTGAAACTCTCTTTGGTGTTGAGAAAGTACTTCTTCGGATGCCATATTCTCACTTTGAGATGTACTTTTTCTTGATCCAATCTCAGGATCTCCTTCTACAAGATCTCATTTACCATGCCTTAAATTTTCCCTAGTGATCATGTATACTCAAAACAACCAAATGTCAACCTGCTCTGATACCTCTTGATCCGAAATGATCTTTTAAATGACTTCTTTAAGTATGTTTCATGTGTAAATTTACCAGTTAAGACTTAATAATAAGGAGAAGAATATTAAGAATAGAATTTGTAGCACATGAGAAGTAAAAACAACAAACAATAAGAAGATTCAAGACACAAGAAGTTGATAACGAAGTTCAACAACTCTGCCTACATCTCCGAGCCTTTGTCTCAGTGGGGGAGGATTCTTTATTAATACTCAATGCTCAAAATATACATCAAAATTACATCAATTTGTTCTCTGAATAACACACCAATGTTCTTATCTGTCTCAATAACTCAACGCAATAGACGACACTGAAAAAGGTGGAGTAGAACTCCCAGAAATGGCCTCCAAAACTCAACTACTCTCTTGGCTTCCCTCCATAAAAATGGCTTGGACTTCGCAAATTATGAAACAACATGGATATAAAATGATTGCACACAGGCCTGGTTTAAGTAGAAAAAGATTTTGGGGGTCGAATCCCAACTTCTCCCCAATTTTTTTCCTCTTCATAGGCTCAAATCCCCAAAAATATGGTAATAAATCCATGATACAAGGCATAAAAATATTAAAATATTTAATAAAATCTTGTTATATAGTTGAAAAACCACTGTATGCATATTCTAGCATAGGTCCCTTTAGATTTATCCCCTGGTCACATGCCCTGGTCAGCAGGTATCCCTGCCGACCGAGCGCTTCCTTCCCAAAACTTGACAATAGTCACGACAAAACTAATAATGTCTTGATCCCTTGCAAGTCAGACTACATGGCACATTGGTAATAGCTCGTGGGTGAAGGTGCTAGGCTTGGCGCAGGTCACGAGGTCGAATCTCCCGAAACCCCTTTTTTCTCTTTCTCAACACCCAATTCAAACTTAAATTCATTCTTTGAAAAATGGTTTACCGAGGATTATGGTAGCCCAATCGGTCGAGTGGTAGTTCCAAAGTATTTGGCTTGAATGGAGGTTTGGAGTTCGATTCCTACAGAACTATAATTTTTTTTGAACTGGCCCAAATTTGGCCTGATCTGGGGTGTCGTGTGGCATAACCAGATTGGGCCACTTGGCACCCTGTTATTCGACCACCAATCTGAGTCACCGACACATTCAGCTTCCCATATCACCACGTGTCCTACCTGAATCCTTCCACGTCACTGCCACCTATCATCCATACCCTACCACGTGTCAGGAGTTGAGCCTACCACATCACTGTACAAAATTCCATGTCAGCATCCATATAGTTGAGTCACCTGCCACATCAGCCTCTGAAAATGCCAAAAGAGGCTGACACATGTCAGCTTTTGGTTCTTCCATGTCATCATGTTGACATCATCATGACATCATGCTAACATCATCTACCACATGTGGGACATACTGCTGATGTCAGTAGTACGTACTATTTACTTTGATCCTTGAATTTGTTTTTGTTTGGAGAAAACTTCAGAACATGATATCTTCGCCATACATAGTCCATTTTTGAAAAAGAATATATCGTCAGAATTGGTACGACGAGAACTACACGATGGTGCTAGTTTTGTCTGAATCTGAGAACTTTGATTTTTTTTCCTTTTTAGATCCATTTGGATCAGTATGGAAGTCTTTCAGCTGAAGGGGAGTGCACTTCTTTGATGGAAGACACTCTTTCCACAACTGAATATGGCCATTGAAGACGTGTCTTGGGAATTGTTCGAGGAACGTGTTATCACCCTACAAGTTATAGGATCAACTGGTAACTGGAATATTATCTATCTCTAGTGTTTTTGTTGACAAATGATTTTTCATTCTGCAAATAATTTGAGAAAGAAAGAAAAAAGAAAAAGAAAGAAAAGAAAAGAAAAAAGAAAGAAAAAGAAAAGAAAGAAAAGAAAAGGAAAAGAGGGCATAAAAGAATTTCAATAAAGCCCCATGCAATAATAGTAACTTGGTCCATGCCTTTCAAGCATGGCCAACTTATTTTTAAATTGATGTTGATAGGGTTAGTGAATGAGTTTGGCTAAACCGTTTAATCTTAGCCAAAGTATCTAGGTTAGATTAGTGAATAAATTTGGCCAGACTGTCTAATCTTGGTCAGATAGCCCCAGGGTAGAGTAAGTTCTTAGCCCAATAGTCTAATCTGGGTTAATTGTCATAGGAAGCTAGGTTAGAATATAGGCTAGTTGCTTTATTTCAATAAAACCAGTTGGATGTAAATGTTGCACCATGTTTCAGATGCTTAAAAATGGTGTTGGTCAAGCCCCATGGTGGTGTATACATGAAAAGCCTTGGAAAAACCCATGAAATGCACTTATCCTAAGTTTCTCGGTGCATGTATTTTTCGTGCCCTCACTTATGCCCCGTTC
>JASDQU011246497.1:496-15221 GCA_032191745.1 Picea mariana | reverse complement strand
TCCAATTTTCTCATGTACAAAGGAATTCCTAATTGGCCATAGGGATCATTTTTGAAAAGTATCATGAGGATTTTGTTATTATTTTGAGGATCATATTCATTGTTAATAGATAACCTCAATTACAACTGCTCAATTTTCTATCAATTGCCATAACCAATGCTCAGATTAAATTCATTAGCATTAAAGCTAAAACAAAGCTGTGGAAAATGCTCAAAGTTGAAGATCAATTCATGGGCAACACAATTTAACATGGGAATGCCCAAATTGAATTCATGCTCAATACAGTTAACTAGAACAATGCCTAGACTGAACTGGAGGGCATTGAAATTAACTTGGACAATGCTTGAATTGGATCCAGTGATAAGAAATTACCCAGAGATTCATAGGGGGATCGCATGACTTCCAGGTGGAGGCCCTAGTAAACATTCTCCTGCCATTAGAACAAAAACCCAATTCAACCCCTGTACTGTTCAGATACCCTCTGGGAAAAACATAATTAGACCTGAAATTGGGAGGATGCCCATAATTGAAAGGTGTTTTCCTGCTGCAAGAAATGAATGAGGGAACCGAGTGGGGGCGACAAACTGCTCTTAAAGCAGCCATTGGTAGCCTTCGAAACAAGAGCACCACCCTCTTCCCAGATTGAAGAAAAACAGCTGGCAGAGGGCAGTGCAATGGTTTGATTTACATATGGTGTTTAGGCTCATTTGGACTTAATCCCATTCTTCTCTTCTCAAAATCATATTTCAGTTTGATAGTGGGTTTTAATGAAATACTTGTGCAGACATGAACAAAGGTTTGACTTTGAATGTCCTCTTTCACATTCTAAAACCTCTCAAGTACAGAGATGCCAGGGCATTTGCAGTTTCACATAGAGAAACTATAGTACAACTTAGTATATTTGTTTCTGTAGGTTGAATGTACAGGCATACGGGCAGGCTTTGAAAATAGTTGAAGAATAAATTACAGAATAGAAAGCTATTTCTTTCAACCATCATCAGATTCCAAGGGCATCCAAAAGCTTTGTGTTCTGCAACAGAAACCAGAGAATTAGCTACAATGGAACCACTTGCTGTTGCTGCAGGAACCCCAATGCCTGGAAATATGGAATCTCCATTCCAGCAGAAATTGAGCTCCATTTTTCAAGCAAATTTCTATGAACCATAGCCTTTTATATACTGTTTCATGTCAAGCAACGGGAAAGTGCCTGCTAGCAAGGATGGTGGACCAAGACAATTTTTGAATTTAGATGGGATGGTGGACCAAAACAATTTTTGAATTTAGATGGGATGTTGGACCAAGACTAGTGCCTATCCAATGGGCAATGAAGTCAAGACCAAATTCAAGAGGGTTCAAACAATGCGGAGAAGACCTAGTAAGGTAGTTACTAACACGCTCAAACTAACCAAAGGATTAATACCAATATGCATAGAAATTATAAGAGTGTTCTTCCAAAGATGCTCCTCTAAACAAGTATAAAGTTAGCCAATTAATGTGATATAACAATACATGGAAAAAAGACAATCACATATGAAACCATAACATGAAGTAGAAATAAGCATGAAACCTTCTATTGAGAATGAGCAACCAACGTTATATCAATCTTCAAGTACAATTCCACCACAAGCTCAAGAGTGCTAAGATGTGGCACATAAACTTGAAACCCTAGCTAGGGTAGCCCTCAAAGGAGAGTGAACAACCTTAACTATGATATTTCGACAACAAACCTTCAATCTAACATGGATTACAACAAGATGAGGAAGGGGGAGGGGTTTCATGTCAACCCTAATGTTCTCTTTAGAGCAAAACCACCCTTCAAGCTTAAAATCGATAGATTTATATTTGATAATTTCAGTTGTCAAAATAACCTAGGAAAATAGAAGAGAAAAATGGAGAAAATCACATAAAATAGGCTCTTAACTTCATCTTCCCATAAGATCTTCAACTAGGCTTGGAGGGGATCTCACAAATCCAACCATTGCTAAACAATGAAGAGAGCTTCTCTTTATATAGAATTTCTAGTTCAACCTCCTACAACAAATATTAAATCAATTCTGGATCCACTTCTTTCTCCAAGAAATAACAACAAAAATACATCCATAAAGGCTCCTCAAAGTTGTGTGCTTAAAATAATAAAATATAAATGCTCAAGGGTTTGAATGAATGCATGATGCCATTTGCCAACCTCTTAGGCAAAATGTCTCCTTGAAATGTACCTCTTTGACTATGCAATAAGGTTTGTTATACCATGTCTCTTTCTTCTCCTTAGAGCACTCTTAAAAAAACCACCTAGTAACCATTCCTACTAAAATAATGATAAATGCCAAGTTAATAGGAATGCTCCTCCATCTAGGGTCTTCTTAGGCCTTGGGGAATGTGCTAGCTACCATGTGTCACCCTCTCAAGAGAGCACTCTCCAAAAAAGCTCCTTTGACCCCTTCAAATTACATAAAAAACTTCTTAAAAGTGGTGCATCTTTGATAATTGTGTAAGAGGTAGTTAAGGGCTCATTAACCCCCTAAGAATGTGGAGTGCTCCTCTATTCTTAAGACTTGTGCTTTGAAAGAGTGTGGAAGAAGCTTTGGGACCACTTTGACCATGTCCTCATTCATAAAACTTCCAAAAGAGTGGTGTGCCCTTCAAACATGTGCTATTCTTTGCCTTGGAAAAGGTGTGCATATAGTGGGAGCACTCTCATTAATTAGCCCATATATAGAAAAAATAATGAAAACCCTTGAGAAGTGTGTAAGAATGCCATGTGTTTTGTAGCTTTGACCTTTTGATCATTCAATACATTACTAATCGTGCTTCAAGAAGTGGTGTGATCTAGAAGAATTTGCAAATAGTGGATTGGTCATTATTGTCACCCTTAGATCTAGGGCAATAAAACACTTAAACAATCCTCCAAATGTGGGTGCTCTATATGGATGTGCAAACCTCCTTGAAGCTTGGTTGCCCTTATTAATTAGAACTCAACACATATGCCATAAAATATATTAAACTTTCTCTAAAGGTGGAGTGCTTCCCCACTCTTAGTGTTTGATGTCGTGAAACCCTCTTTGGATGATGTGTGCTCCACCTAGAAAGATGTGCTTGATCATGTAGATGGGGTTTGTATGGCACGTGTTCACATTTAATGAAGTGCACCCTCCTATGAATTTCAATGGTGTGAAATTCCTCCAAAAATGTGGATTATGCCTTGAACGTTATGAGATGCACCTTGAATGAACAAATATGCATGAAAATATGTAGGTAAGGGCTTCGAAAAGTGAATCTTTGTCACATGTGCAAACATGCCTCCAAATGTGTGAACTCAACCATCAAATAAGCTTTAAAAGACGTGAGCATCCTCCATGAATGTGAAAGAAAAAGGTGATAAACAAGAGGATGTGAGAATTATGCCCAAATCCACATTTCCCTTCTATAGTGTTGTTGAAAAGAATGTCTCAAAATACACTTGCATTTTGGGTGGTAATAGGTCCTAATATGTCCTCCCCCTTCAAGAACAATGTTGTCTTCAAGGTTGGAGGTGTGGAAATTGTTGTAAAATCATTGTTGGTTCCCAGGTGGCATTGTTTGGTTGTGTATCCTTCCATTGTATTAGGACTTCTTGAATTGTGCATTGGAGCAGTTGGTGTTCTTGTTTGGTTAGTATTGCCTTTTGTTGTAACGAAATGAAACCCTCTTCATCAAATTTTGGAATGCTGGTTTGGATTCTACAATTTGTCCCATGACCTTCTTCAAACAAGACACATGAATGATTGAGTGAATCTTGGAGTTGGCTAGAAGAGTCGATTGATAGGCAACTTGTCTAATGTGCTAGAGTATTTGATAAGTTCCATAGAATTTTGGTGCTAGCTTTTGGGAGTCTTTATCTTTGAGAGGTCTACTTATAGGGTCGGAGACGAAGGAACACTATATCTCCTTCAAAAGAATGCTCAAAATGACGATGATTGACCTGTTGCTTCTTTTGATTTTGAGCCAAAATTAGATTGTCTTTAACTGTGTGAAGAATGACTGCTTTGTTGTTAAGTGTGTGATCAATTTCCTAAACCTTGGATGTGCTAGGTAAATATGACACGACTAAACGACGTTTTTGGCCATACACAACTTCATATGATGACATTTGGTGGCACTATGATAAGTGGTGTTGTACCACCATTCAACAATAGGTAGTCATTGAACCCATTAGTGCTGTCGGTTCATTGCAAAACATCTTAAGTAGGTTTCCAAGCATTTGTTGACCACTTTGGTTTGACCATATGTTTGGAGATGATAAGTTGTGCTCATGTTCAATTATGTGCCTTGTAGTTTAAACAACTAGAATTTGCTCGTGAAGGTGGGATCATGATTCGACACAAAGCAAGTTGAGCATGCTATGTAACTTACAAATTTGATCCATGAAGACTTGGTCTGCTGTGTAGGGTGTAAATGGGTGTTGTAGGGCACAAAAGTGAGCATATTTGGAAAGATGATCAAGTACTACCATGATTGTTCAAGAACAAGTGAGCATATTGGGTTACGAAGATGTTAGGGTATGATTATGAGATCATATACAAGAAGGACAAAGAGAATGTGGCGGTCGATGCTTTATTTAGGAAATATAATCAAAGATTTTTTTTATTATTTATTATTTAAATTTTTATTTTTATTTTTAAATTTTAATCTTTACCAATACCAAAATGGATTACAGAAGCCCAATATGAATGGTTTGAAAATGACAGAGTGGTTCAACTCATCCAAATAATTTAAGAGGACCCCAATCCCCTGATGGGCTATACTTGCTAGTAGGATACCTTACGGTACAAAGGGAGTATTTTTCTCGTGCAAAATTCTACTTTAAAACATATAGTGCTAAAGGAGTTGCATTCACCCCCTACAACTAGTCGCTTTAGCTTTCAAAAGACCAACAAACGAGCTAAGCACTCTTTCTTTTGGGAAGGCACGAAAAAGGACATCCATACTTTTATATTGATAAAAGGAACAAGGGTGAAATAGTGAACACTCTCGAGGCATTGCAACCATTGTTGATCCCAATGACTATTTGGATTAATGTTTCCATGGATTTTATAGTAGGCTTCCCGAAAGTAGGCAACAAATCAATTTCCAAATCGAGAGTAGGCGATTATGACCTCCAATAATTCCTAAATGATCTTTTCAATTTCATTCTTTTGTGCAAATGGGTGCCTATAAGGATGAATATTAGGTGGTTCATTACCTGGAATTAGTGGGATGTAACCATGATCTCATGGCATGAAGGGGGTAAGCTGTGGTGTTTCAAATATTTGTTAATGCTTAAGTAGGATTGATTGTAAATCATGGTAAATTCCCAGTGGGATGGTGTCCATACATGCATATTAGGTGGTTCATTACCTGGAATTAGTGGGATGTAACCATGATCATGCTCATGATGTGAAGGGGGTAAGTTGTGGTGTGTTTCAAATGTTTGTTAATGCTTAAGTAGGATTGATTGTAAATCATGGTAAATTTCTTGTGGGATGGTGTCCATACCTTCTATGGCATTGCATTGGGCAATAATGTCAAAGTGGCCTTTCTTCAACAACTTTTCTACACGGTGAGAGCTAATAATTTTTGGGGAGCTGAACTTGAGTCCATTAAGGGTATGTTTATGGCCCTCCTTAGTTTGAAGCTAATGTATAACCCCTTGAAATCCATGGTAACCCGTTTCAATGTTCGTAATCATTCTACTTCAAGCACTACACATTAGGAGAAATTTGAGGTTTAAAATGGGCCTCCTAAGGAAAATAATAAAATAAGAGTTATGAATTTTCAAAGGAAAAGAAAGAAAACTAATTTATTAACATATTTTTGATTTATCTCCTTATAGGTTTACTCAAATTTTAAGCGTAGGCACTTGTTGGATGCAAAATTGAAGTTTGCATCCAACAAGTACCCACTTTGCATACTTTTGACAGACYAATGGTGAGACAAACTGGAAATACATGGAAAAACGTGTTTCATGTATTTTTAGTTTATCTCACTATGAGTATCAAAAGTATGCGGAGTGGATACTTSTTGGATGTGGTTAAATTTTGCAGCCAACAAGTGCRTACGCTTGAAATTTGAGCAAACCTATAAGGGGATAATTTAAAAATACGACTAAAAAAGTAGTTTTATTCCTTTCCCTCCAAATATATTTACCCTTATGGTTGACATCATCATCYTGAATCCTATTGGCTCTTCTAAAGTTTATTTTGATAGTACATTTTTTATGTTTTGAGATCCATTTTTGACCTCAAAATTTCTCTAATGTAGCAAACATGTGGGATTTGAGTTGATAGTCCCTCATTTGAAGTTTCAGATTTTCACACCTACCACCACATTTCATCATACCACCATTGACTATCATAATTATAAAATGTGTAATGTGTTACTGCTTGAATTAGCACCCTTGTGAAAAGTCTCAATATAGGTGCTAACTAGGGCAAGAAGACGTGAAGTGCACCACTGTCACCTCAGTACACTTTCCCTTGCAATTTAGGCCAACTCCTAGAAGCCACGAGGGGTATCCCAAATGATGAAAGTAAACCTCTTTAAGTGAAATAAAACCAAGCAATCATATGATTTACTTTAATGAATCCACACAATATGTAACAAGACTGCACAAATATTCCAATCAACAATTACAATGCTCTAGAGATGTATAAGAAAGGTTAGGATTCAATGAATGTGTGTGCCAAATTTGATGTATAAGATAAATAACATCAACAATTGTTTCAAATTTGTATTGAGTCTATCACTCAACAAATAAAACTTTTAAACAATTAGAACCACTTCGAGCTACTTTAAGGCACAAAGAGTGAAGACATTTAGCATTAATCAAAGGTGCAACACATGCTCGTGTTTACCACTTGATTATATGCTAAGAGAGGTCAAACTTATCTTTGTCTTTCACTTCAAAATTTGATTTATGAATAAAAACGCTGAAATTTCAGATTTAGGTCATGAAACTACCATCCAAGAGAGAGAATAAGCACAATGAACAAGACTTCTTGGATGTTTTCAATTGGGCAATCAATATTCTATATAAAAATATACAAAAAAGTGTTAAATAAAAGTTCTAAAAATATATAAACATTAACTAAACAATAATTCACAAAAATAGATGGTGAATCCCCCTAGGGTTTCACAAGTCAGCACGTGGAATTCACCAAATCAATCTCCAATTAAATGATAAGCAATTATAAGAACATTAAAGATTAAATTCACCTCTAGAAATGTAAGATAATCTTGGTAAACAATCTAGAAATGAAATAGAGACTAGGAATGAGAAAGAAAACACCTTGAAGCATTAAACCCTAATATTAGGGTTTCATAAAATCTGATTTTTAATGCTGCAATTTAATTTATGTATTTGAGAATCACCTTAAATCAATCCACAAAATGTTAGATAACACTTTAAAGCTCAATCCAACATGGTTGATTTGTCTCCTTAGGGTTAGAGATCAACAATTAAAGATAAACCCTATGATTAACTTGTGTAGGAAATGAAATAATCCATTAACTTTACACGAGACAATGAAATAAATCTAAATACATATTTTTTTTTTGATTTTCATAGTTAGATTTCCTTATAAACAACAAAAAATAAAAAAGTTTTGATTTTTAGGTTTTTTTGTTGGTTGTTGGATATAGAACTAGTGTCTTTTTTTATCCAATTAAGGCTTATGGGGTCAAGAAGTATGCTCTTCTTAGAATTGGTCACTTCTATCTTAAGGACCAGGGTAAAATATTTGAACCCTATGGGTAGAATAATCTCCAATCTATTCAAGAAAATCTAAGAGGAACAAGACCCTACAAGAAGGGATTCCCCAAAGGAAAACATCTTGACCAACAAGATCAACTATAACTTGAACAAAATATTTAAAACCCTTACCAAGGAACCAAGAGGAAAAACAAAGCAATGGATTAAGCACTTACTCAAGCTAACATGAGAAGAAGGAGCAAACCCTAAAATGTCTCATCTCCAAGTGTGATAACAACTCTTCAAATGAATTGATCTTGAAAGCTAGAAGAAGACTTGAATCACTATAACAAATATTTAATGCACCAAGAAGATAACCAAGAAAGAGAAAAATCCAAGAATTAACACCAAAATTTCAAGAGGAAGATCTTCTATTAATTGTAGTCAAAATGATATCCAACAATTCACTACAATTTGGAATGAGAGGAGAGCCTCTATTTATATAGGAGGCTTCTACATCCTTCTCATTCTTTATTAATTATTTGTGCCTAGGAGACTAACAAAGAAGATTTGTCATCCACACAAATGAGACAAAGTTAAAACATAATCAAATGATGACACATGTACATAAAACCTTCATGAGAGGAGGATGTGCCACAAAGAAGGGGGGCTGATTTTTTTTTTCTAGCCCAACATTCGAAGGGAAATGTGATGTGGAGGCCTCAAAACATGGTGAAGTATCCTCCCAAGCAAGGAAAACACCAACGTCTAGCTCCTCCAAGTGGAATGACCTCATGAAAAGGTGGAGAAGGACCTCAAACGTGGATGTCCCCCTCAAAATGTGCTCAAGGAATGCTCAAAAGGTATCTCCAAGGTATAATCAAGTCCTCAAATCAAGCAAAGATGCCTTGTAAGGCAAGGAAGATGCCTCTCCACGTCAAATCATCATCCAAAACACCCTCATGATTGTCATAAATCCCACACATGTGGGCCGACCCTTAAATCATGCGAGGAACAACTCAAAAAGTGATGAAAAAGGAGTGTGACATAGAATCTCCAACGTGGCATGTATAAAGGATGCCCATGTATGCAATAATGGCCCAAATGTGCCTTAGAGGATGTGACTAATGCCTTGGGATATGTGTGCTACCTCGGGAACTTTGTCTTGGGAAATGTAAAATTGAGTGAGCATTTGTAGAATCATCTCTGATAGTAGATGGCCGAACTGTGATGAATACATAAGACAAGGATCCATACTTAGGCATAAAATATGTGTGCTATACATAGGTGTGACAACCTTCACAAAAAGCAACACTTTTACATCATATACAAAGGGGTAAGAGAGACTAGTAGCTCTCCTAGATCATGTGTCCTAGTAGATCCACCCCAAGATAGTTGCATACCAACCCATATCATAAATGGTTGTCATGATGAAGAGTTACCGACATCAAGGGGAAATCAATGTAGCCATAAAAACTAATCCTATCTTGAAATGGGGACTAAAAGGACGGACCATGATCGACCACATGGGGTTTATAGATATTACATAAGCCCCTAACAATACATAGAACATCTAAGCATGGTCCAATACAATACATGAGTGAAAATACAACCACGTTTTTGGCTCATCATGATACAATAAGGCACATAATATGCTCATATGATGGTCCGCATCTAGCGAAGAAATATAGGGTACACTGAGGTGAATATGAGGTGTAATAATTGGCTCCAACTTAGGGACATGTTCTCATCTCATGAGTGCATGAGAACTCCAAAATATGAAAAACCTATAGAAATGGAACATTCTCAACCAATGGATGTCAAATACATGGAAGGTTGAAGACACAAGTACATTTCCCCCTTCCCTCAGAGAGAAATAAAACCATGCATAAATGAAATATATCCAAGCACATGTTAGTGATGCCAAATCTTAGAGAAAAATATGTACATGTAATTAACATTTAGATTTTTATTCTAAAACAAAAGGAAAATGCATAAATCAATAAAATGTGAGCACACAAGTAAGAAAGATTAAGAAACTTAATATAGTACAAGGATGCCCCATCACACCAGATATTATCTTCATATAATATCTTTAAAACTTTCCCATTCATGGGTAGGGGCAGTCACTCACCATCCAGATGACTTAGATAGAAAGAATTATTACTTGCAAAATATTCATTTTTGTAAGGACCCAACCAAAGACTTTCAAACTTACTATGCTTACGTGCCTTTTCATTTCTTTTGTTGCACAGGAGAACAAGACCACCTTTCTGGAGATTTCTTGGGCAAGCCTTCTTGTTGAACTTTGTCTTCGTATTTTTTTGAAATTTTTGCTAGATGATCAAAAGCATGTCTTCGGTTCTCGCCAAGCTCAATCAAAATGGTGGATTCTGTTTTGCACTACATCTTGATTGGATGAGAATTACTACATTAATTTGTAAACTGGGATCTTTAGGTGAAACAACAATGTTACATCCATCCCATACGCTAACTCAAATGGGCTCTTTCTAATGGAATCTTTCTTAGTTGTTCTATCAGTCTGTAGAGCATACTTTATATTGTTATCCCGAATTTTCTTGTTGTCCCCCACCATCTTCTTAATAATTGTCATCAAATTTTTGTTACTTTATTTAGAAAGACCATTTCCACGAGGGTAATAGTTGGAGCAGTGGGATAGGACAATGCCATAGTTGAAGCAAAGGGATGACAACTTTGAAGAACTAAATGCCTTGACATTGTCAGAAATGATCTTCGTTGGCACTCTGAAACAAGTGATGATATTCTCTTCCAAGAAATCCATGACAATCTTATTTGTATCCCTCTTGGTTGGTATATTTTCAACCAACTTCATGAAGTAATTCGTAGCTGTGAGAATCCATATATAACCATTTCTAGAATTGTCTCTAAATTCTCCAATAAAATCAAGACCCCATTATTGGTAGGGTGCTTCCACTATCATTGGATGCAAAGGAAGGGTTGCTAGCTTTTGATTTCTCATGAAGAGTTGACAAGGATGGCACAATATTACAAACTTGTGGACATCTGAGAATATGGTTGGCCAATAGTAACCACCTATTAGAATCTTGTGGGTGGTGGTTCTCACTGAATGGTTTCCACCACATAGTCCCTTATGAAATTCATTCATTAAATTCTTAGACTCTTTGGGGTCTACACATTTGAGAATTAATCCATCCGTATTTCTCCATTCAAGGCCTTGGTTGATGAAACAAAATTTGGAGGCCTTCAATCTAAATGCTCTTCTTTCATGATTTGTTAGGTGGCTCAGACTCATAAGATTCTTGAGGTAGTAAATAATATCCACATACCAATCATGATGTTCTAATTCTTCCAACACTACTGAGATCATATGGAAAGGGTTTGCTTTTATTCCAAGGGCAACTTCATTTCCTTTTGCCATCATTTGGGATAATCCTCAACCCTTGATCAACTTTGTGGGTTTAATTTCCAAATCATAATCTTAAATCTTAGACACTCACTTGCCTCTAGTTCCCAAACAATCTTGTTGAGCCAAAATATCTTTTACCGCAGAGTGAGGAACATAGGAAACTATCTTTGAGTAACCCACATAGGTTTTTAAATTTTTTAGCAACTTGACAGAGCATAGACTTGCTTTTCCACGATTGAATAATTCAATTCAACATCTCTTAAATCTTTACTCATAAAAGCTATAGGTTTCTCTTTCTAAATGAGGGGAGCTAACTTTGGATTAATCCATTTCAACTTCTGTTGGAAAGGCTTGGCATCCTCCTTCAAAGGTATAGTATGTTGGATAATATCACCTTTGTAAGCTTTTAAATCATCATAGGACCAAGAGAAGACATGTCTATAATGTTTGATCAAATTCTCAATTTCCCTTCTTTCTTCACTTGAAGTTCCTTTTCCAATTTTCACAATATTTGGACTTTCTGGGGAACCAATATTAACATCCATGTACTCATCAGGTTTAACCATATATTTATTCTCCTTGTACTTGTCATGTTTGTCAAACATTATTTCCAAAGGAACAAGGCCAACATGAATTTGGTTGTCTTTCAATTGCTCTTGATGTTCTACTCCTCTCCATAAAATCTCATTCTTGAAAAACTCTTAAATATTATTAATGAATCTTATAATTTGGGCATCATCATAAAAAATTTGCCAATATTCAAAGTTGTCAGCACAAAATGTCTAAATATGATCTCTAACTTCCCACCTTCCAACAAATCCTTGCATGGCTAAAGAGTTGAAGCTACTACAACTAAAGCATCAACTCTCTTTAAACATTCCATTCACCGCTTCCAAAGACAAAGCATCAAACCATTCCATGACATCCTACACTGCATTTTTTTTATCTTTTTAATTTGTCATTCTTGCATGGAAATTGATTCTTTACTCACAGGATTACCACATTAGACTCACCTTGGATTTTCAAAATCTTGATCCCCATATCTTTAGCCATATTCAATCCAAGCAAAAGGGCTTCATACCCAACTACATTTTTCGTTGCTTCAAATTCTAAATGAAAGGCATGCCACAAAGTGTCACCCTTGGGAGAAACAAACATTATTCTTGCACCGACCCCTATTTTAGGTTGAGCTTCATCAAAGTTCATTTTCCAAGTAATATTGACATCTTCTAGGGGAGCTATCTCGGTTGTAAGTAAAGTATAAGATCCTAAGTATTTTTCATAGCAAACCAATTCATTCATAGGATATAAGGGGTCTTCTACACGATACTTCCTCATTTGCTCACGATGCAAAGTCACGTAGGTATTCTCACAAGTGGGGATAGTAGAATAATATAGTTCCATTTGGATGCTATCTCCAAGATCAGTGACCCACTTGTGGGATAAAATCATTCCCCAAGCATCCAAATAATCAATCACAACCACATCCATAGTCAAAGAAATATCCTAAAAATATGCTAAACCAACCACCAAAGATATGAAAAAGGGTTGATGACTTGGGTTCTTCCTTCCTTCTTGATTCATCATTTGAAGAATAATTATAGGGGCATATTCAATTTCATGTATAACTTGGGTTGATTGACTTGCTACCTCAAGCCCCCAAAATTCCTTAATTTTCTCTCTTACAAAAATAATCTTTGCCAACTCAACAATGGGAACATGCACCTTAACATTACTCATCCAACTGATTACATCTAAATTTAGATTTAAAGGATTATTCATTGAATGATTACTTTGAGGTATCTCCACACTTGGTCTTGTAGTTTGATTATCTTTTTGAGGAACTTCGAGAGGACCTTGTTGATATTCTTTGGGAGGATTACCTCTTCTTATTTGATAAGTTGTATAATTAAATCTCTTTGCATACTTTTTATTAATTTCCTCACATTAATCTTTGTAACAACCCTAAGTAATTAATCAATTGTCAAGATTTAAATAATTGTTTAATGTATATTAGTTTAATTAATTAATCAATCAATTGTCATGATTAAATATTTGTTTAATGTATATTAGTTTAATTAATTAATCAATTAATAATCATGATTAAATATTTGTTTAAGAAATATTGGTTTAATAAATTAATAATTTTCATTTTGAGACTTAGTGTATCGGTAGATGACCCATTAATGAAAAGGGGATAAGGTGGTTGGCACTTAATGGAGGGATAAGGTGGGTGAGACTTAATGAAGGGAGAAGGCGATGAATAAGGGAGGGAGGGAAATAGGATAAGAGGAAGGGAAAACACTCGGAAGAGGGACTTTTGTTTTTTGGGGAGCATTATTTTTCATATTGGAGGACTGTATTACTGGTTTGGATGGGGGGGGGGGAAACTGTATTATTGGTTTGGCTGGGGGAAACTTGCTAGGGATTGTATTATTGTTTTTGCTTGAGGATCTTGTTAGAGGTCTATCATAGGGGGCACCTGTTGCTGGGAGTTTTGGGCTCGAGGGCTAGGAAACCAAAAGGATTCCTGGAGCTAGGGAGCCAGAGAGGCTCTGTTCCTAGCTGGCTGGGAGGAAAAGATTCAGTTTTCAGGTAGTTTCAAGCAGTTAGCAACAACAGGAAAGCAAGGGACAAACTTATTCTTCAAGAGGTATTTTTCCAGTATTAATTTTGTTTTGAATGAAAGTTATGATATGTATCTATGTATTGAAATTGTGTAATATGTTTTGTGACTTTTTGGACTGTATAAATTGGGAATTTGATATTTAACTGATTAATTTGCTAGAAATTCATCATAAATTAGATAGATTTGTTGTAATGAAAACATAAATAGAAATTATATGTCATGTTCAAGAAAAGAAAAGTAATTTAGATTACAAATTTACCATTTAACTTTGAAGCCCGAATGAAGGGCTTTACACATGGTATTAGAGCTCGGTTTCAAAACTGAAACCTGGGCTTCACTACCCACAACACTGGGATTTTGTTTTTGTGCCAACATGGTTTGCAAGGTCTGCATCCAATTTGAGTTGTTACTAGAACCCACAATCCCAACCAAATAATCATTTGGTAGAACACTTTATTTCACTAGCATGGCATCAACAAATAATGTTTTCAACAGAAAGCCTACCTGAATTTAGCGATCAAGTGTAACACATCCTCTGCCATGTAGTGAATATAAAGGCTTTAATTTTTTTAGAGAAATGACCAGAATGCAGTAAAAAAAAACAAAAAAAAAACGGGCAAGATAAGCTGTGCCCTAAAAAAAATTAAAAATGAAAATCTTCTGTATATGATAACAATTTTGAACAGGGACAATGTTACAAATACCATAGATGGATATTTTTCCCATTGTCAGCCTAACATTCGATAGTCATGAACAATGCTCAATGCCTTATTAACCACACTGTCCAAAATAAAGAGCTAAATAGACAAATATAAATATCAGACATATTTATAGATGGAGGAGAGCACATTATGACAAAATTACATTAGCAACTGTTATACATACAAAACCGAAACATCAAACTTGAAATAAACTTAAAACTCTTTATCTATTATTTTTATTATTTCTCTACGATAAAAAATAAATCAAATAGGAAATATCA
>JASDQU011246495.1:3466-17077 GCA_032191745.1 Picea mariana | reverse complement strand
TATAGCAGTCCAATGACCGATAGGTTTATCTAAAGAGGGCTTCAGAAAATCTAGGCCGATCTGTCCACAGGTGTTGTCTGATGCACTACCACTCGAAGGGGTACCAACAGGGGTTACAAGGGTGGCCAATAGATGTGCGCTTAAGAACCACTTGTATTTCCTGTGTGTATGAATCCATCAACCGTGGGTTTATGCACGTAACGACAGATCTTTGTGGCTTAAAGACACTAGAATACGTCTCTACCCTGAAAAAAAAATACTCACAATTTCTGCCAAGGAAAGTGCTATGATATTATTAGCGATATCTTGTCTCAGGATTAGGCATACCCAGGTCTACAAGTTGTATGGGAAGCACCCGAGCATAGCATGAGAGAATCCCATTTTTTAGCAGCAAGTCAAGCGAGCGGGCAAAGTTTTTCCTTCGGCGGTCGAGATCCATTCATAGAAGCGGATCGATGGCCATTAGGTTTTCGGGGCCGACCATTTGCCCAGGGTTTAGCAAGGGGAAGCGCCATGGTTCAAAACAAATCTAGACCATCCGATCCAACCGAGACAGATGGAAGCCCGTCGGCATATCGGGTATCGGAGTTTTGAGGAGCAGGTACGCCTCATTTCTTGCATTTTGAAACCCTGAACCCCAAATTTTCGATGGCGCCCAGAATCAGGCCCATGGTTTTGGCGCATGGTCCTCAAGAAGGAGGCATGGAGGAGGGGTGTTTATGTTTGTCATTTGGCCACTCGAGCCCCGAAACGTTGAGCTAAATCACAAAAGGAAGGCACGGTGATGTTCCAGATACCGATTCAACGTGGGCTAAATCCCAGTAATGAAGAAAAGAGAGGATGGCTCAAAACTTACATCACTCATTTATTACAGAGTATGGAGATCCCGGCCGAAATTCTGCCCGGGAGGGTCCCCTGTACCATTTCTCCTCAGGGAAGCCACGCCGAGTCTTCAATTCGCCAGAGGAACCTGGACACTCCAATTTAACATTCAAAGGGTTAAGCTACCCCCTAGCGTGAGCCATGATGAATTAAAGAGGCGTATGACAGGGGAACAAAGGACAGATTTGATTGAGGAGACGTCACCCATTGAAATTTCTGAGATGCCTCTACTGGGCGAAAGGAAGAGAAGAGTATATGTAGGCATTTTTGCCATTTTGTAATGATTGATGGTTGAGCAGAGCTCCCTACTGTAATGTTTTAGCTGCTATTATAGCTTTCGACTTATGCTCCCCACTCCTGCACAAGGAGGAGCACCTGCTGACTTGAGCTCATTAGTCTTCTCCTTAAACCCACTCTTGTTTCCCACTCCTCTTCGAGACTCGTTTAATGCATCCCCTTCACAAACTCCTTCTCCTCCAAGTTCTCCTCCACCTAGTATCCCCATGGCTGGTGCTAATCCCCCTATGACCAGGATGGAGGCTATTATAGCCGCTAGGTATGCTCCCCTTGTGTTACCTCAACCCCTCAACACCCTCCCAGCAGATGGTTACCTCAAGCAACTACCCAAGTTCACGGGTGAAGGGGACATAACTGCAAATGAACACCTAGAAGCCTTTTATAGTTTCACAGATGATAATGTCATCATGCATGCAGATGTATGGATGAGGATTTTTTTCCATAGTCTCCAAGGAGAGGCTAGAAAATGGTTCAAGGCCCTGCCTCTCAGATCTATTGATGGGATCGAAGCTTTAGATAATACCTTTTTGAGACAGTGGGGAGATAAAAAAGATTTCATGTATTACATGACAAAGTTTGGGTCGTTGAAAAGAAAGGAAGGAGAGTCTGTCTCCGACTTCTCCAAAAGATTTAATAAAATGTACAATAGAATCCCTGCTGAGATAAAACCCTCTGAAGCTTCTGCAAAGATCACTTACTCTAGCGCTTTTGATCATGATTTTTTCTTACTGCTAAGGGAGAGAAGAGCTGCTACGCTGGCCCACATGCAAGATGTGGCCGTGGAGATAGAATCCAACATATTGGCTGTCAACTGACTCAGGAACACAGGTGATAGAAATACATCCAAGAACAGGCATGAAGCTTCCTCATCCAGTTCCTCTCCCATGCCCCATCAGACAGATGAGACAACTAGAGCAATAAAATCGCTTGCTGCCAAGATGGAGAGGTGGGAATTAGAGGGGAAGCCCATGTACAGAAATCCCCAAAATACTGACAGTAGAGGTTTCAGATGACCTGCTAACAATATGCCTCAGGTTTTCCCGAGGGAACAAAGGGGAAAAGACAGAGAAGATCAAAGGGTTCAACCCCCCCTCCAAAACAACTTAGTTGATCATGAGGAAAGAGAGGAGATAGATGAGTTTAGCCCTGAGATTCACTGTATTGAAGACACTCCCCCTTTTTCCCATTTGACGCAGTCCACATATGAAGAATCCCTAATGAGCGCTCAGATTCATGAGTTGGGGAAAGAGCAAGGGGCCGGTCACACTTCTAACAGATATAATCTCAGGTCGAGAAGGAGAGAAGGAGACTTTGACAGCCCAGACCGGCCTCTCATAGCAGAAAAACCTACTAGATCTGCAACAGCCGCTACTAAATATAAAAGAGCTCAGAGCGCTTTGCTAGTAGTCAAAGAACCCGTCACCGAGGTAAGGGAAGCCCCTAAGCCCATTCCATCCTTTAATTTTGAACATGAAATTCAAAGGATCAGGATCCTCGTTCCCCTCTCAGAGCTAGTTAAAAATGAATATTTTAAAAGATCCCTCTCCAAGATGCTACAATCCGAATCCCCCCAACCCCCCTCTGACTCAGTAAACCTTCCAGATGAGAATCCAGCCGTCATCTTAGGCCCCATGGTAGAAGACAAAGATGACTCATCCCCCCCTTTCTACACATCCCTGAACATACATGATAAAGTGTTGCATAACTGCCTCATGGATTCAGGGGCTTCCCATAATCTTATGCCAAAAATAGTCATGGAAGAATTGGGACTGGGGGTGAAAAGAACTTATCATGATTTATATTCCTTCGATTCAAGGAGAGTGCAATGCCTAGGAGTCATCAAAGACCTGGTGGTTTCCCTGTTTCAGCTGCCCATGAAAAGTGTGGTCATGGATATCGTGGTAGCCGACGTTCCCCCCAAATTTGGTATGCTATTGTCTAGGTCGTGGATTAAAAAACTTGGAGGGACACTATAGACGGATCTCACATACGCCACCATTCCGGTCTTTGGAGGGGAACAAAGGATATTATACAGAGAAGCCCAGCTAGCCTATATTGTCAGTGATGAAGAAGACCCTACCAATCACCCCATCTTTGCACTTGACACCGACTTGGGGTCTAGTTTGCTACAGCTTACGGACACCCCTGAAAGCTCTTTGCTAATTAGAAAACATCCCAGCCCAGATCATCCAATTTCCCCTCAAATCTCCCCTACGTGGAAGATGTTTTTTGACAGAGCTTCTTCTAGCGAAGGTGCTGGCACTGGAGTGGTTTTCATATCACCTTGTCAAGAAGTCGTGTCCCTGTCATACAAGATGGAATTTGAAGCCACCAACAATGTGGCAGAGTATGAAGCTCTTGTTCTGGGTATGATGGCCGCAAAGGCGATGGGAATTGAAGAAATAGCAATATTCGGAGATGCTGAGTTGATTATTCAGCAGGTAAGGAATGCTTATCGTGCCCATAATCCTCGGCTCAGAAATTATTGGAATGAAGTATGGGACCTTATTGATAATTTCTTCTTGGCTTTTAACATTTCTTTCATTCTGAGGGGAGAAAATACTTTGGCCGATTCTTTAGCTGTCTCATCTAGTTTGCTCAAATTTCCTCTGTCGCCTATAGTAAAAAATGATGTTGATATAAGATATAGGCCCTCGGGGCCGGACAATTTCAAGCATTGGAAGGTGTTCGAGGATGATTCGGAGCTCGAAAGGTTTCTCCAATCAGTTGACGAATTTTCTGCGTTGCATATTGACCAAGATCCTGATTTGGAAGGTGACCCTCATCCTGAGGATTTTTTAAATAAAATCGCTAATCATCAGATCATTCAGCTGCCCAGCAATCACATTTCGAGAGGACTTGTCCCTTTAGAAAGATTGTTCGATGGGAATGATGTGCCAGTAAAGGGCAGGGTCTCAAATGAAGATGCCGGGACAACCGAATGCAACATTGACACACCGGAGGAGCCCAGGTTTGTCAAATTATCAAGTAGTTTGACCAGAGAACAGAAGGCCGAATATACTGAGTTGTTAAAAGAGTTTGCTGATGTATTTGCATGGCTGTATGAAGACCTTAAGACCTATGACACATCTTTCATTGAGCACAATATCCCACTAAAGGAAGAGGCTAAACCATTTAGATAGAAGCTGAGACAGATAAATCCCATGTTGCTACCTGTCATGGAGAAAGAAGTGAGGAAATTGTTAGATGCCCAAATTATTGTCCCCTTGAGATATTCTGAATGGGTGGCCAATTTGGTCCTAGTAAGGAAGAAGAGTGGAGAAATCAGACTCTGTGTTGATTTCAAGAATCTCAACAGAAGCTCAAAGAAAGACAATTACCCCCTACCTAAGATGGAACATATATTGCAGAGGGTAACTGGTGCATCTAGGATGTCCATGATCGATGGGTTTTCTGGCTATAATTAGATATCGGTCATGCCTGAGGACAGGGAGAAGACAACCTTCACCACTCCTTGGGGCACATTCATGTATGCCAAAATGCCATTCGGGCTAATGAACGCAGGAGCAACATTTCAGTGAGCCATGGATATAGCCTTCATCAGAGAAAAAGACCAGTTTGTAGTGATTTACCTAGACGACATCAAGGTCTTCTCCAGGTCTGATAAGGAGCACCGCTGCCACTTAAGGAGAGTTTTCTCAAAGTGCCGGAGGTTTGGTCTTTCCCTGAATCCCAAGAAGTCCCTATTTGCTATGCAGGAAGGGAAGTTATTGGGACATATAGTATCGACAGAGGGAGTGAGAATTGATCCCAGTAGGGTGGAGGCAATTCAAGCCTTGTCACTTCCCAGGTCTAAAAAAGAGGTTCAGGCCTTTTTGGGGAAAATTAATTTTCTAAGGAGGTTTGTCTCAAATTTTTCCGAGCTAGTGAAACACATCATGGCCATGCTCAGGAAGGGAAATGAAGTGAAATGGACCACTGAGTCCAGGGCCTCTTTTGACCAAATAAAAAGGGCATTGACTGAGGCACCTGTGCTTATCAGTCCTGACTATTCCAAAGAGTTCCTAATTTTCTCCTTTGCTTCTTTTGATACAGTGGCGACGGTCTTATTGCAGAAAAATGAGGAAGGGTGTGAGCAGCCCATCGCCTTCTTCAGCAGGGCATTAAGAGGCGCAGAGAGCAGGTATGAAATCATGGAGAAGTAGGCCTATGCCTTATTGAAAGCTCTTAAATATTTCAGAGTCTATGTCTTGCATTCAAAAGTAATAGCATATGTTCCTTCAGCTTCCATGAAGGACATCCTTGTGCAGTCCGACGTAGATGGGAAAAGGGGCCGATGGATCACTAAAATTCTGCAATTTGACTTGGAGATAAAACCCACCAAGTTGGTTAAGGGGCAAGGTTTAGCCAAGATACTGGCTGAATTCAACTACGAAGCCTTGGGAGTTAGTTTCATCAATACTCACTCAGTATCTCAGCAAGCTGAATTGCCCAACCAATGCTCTCAAGATGGTTTATCGCTGGCAGAATGTGCTTGGTATTGTGACATTCTGTATTTTCTGCAGGAGTTGAAGCCCCCTGATGGAATGGGAAAAAGAAAAGCAAGGGCCCTAAAGCTCAAGGTGGTCAGGTATTGCCTCATCGACCAAACCTTGTACTGGAAAGACCCTCTAGGTATTTCTGAGATGCCTGGACCCACAAGGGGCCCAGAAGGTTACGTTTGATTTTCATAGCGGCCTTTGCGGAGGTCATCATTTCTGGAAGACAACAACCCACAAGATACTCCAAGCTGGGTATTACTGGCCCACTTTATTCCCCGATGTTTGCAGAGAGATCAGAGCTTGCACCAAATGTCAAAAGTTCTCAGGAAAGAAACAACTCAAATCGCTGCCATTAAAACCCATAGTAGCTTCGACCTCTTTTCAGCAGTGGGGGTTGGACTTCATTGGAGAAATTCATCCTCCCTCAAGTGGTCAGCACAAATGGATCCTGACTGCAACAGATTATTTCACCAAGTGGATAGAAGTTGTCCCCACCATAAGCGCATCACACAAAGTAATTATCAGCTTCCTGGAGGATATCATAGCCTGATTTGGCTGTCCCAGCAGAATCATCATCGATAATGCTGCTTATTTCAAATATGAACCTCTAATTAAGTTCTGTGAGCAGTTCCACATCTCGCTAATTCACTCCACCCCCTACTATCCCCAGGGCAATGGTTTAGCAGAATCCTCTAACAAAAGCTTGATAAAGATCATCAAAAGATTGTTAGAGGATAACAAAAGAGCCTAGGATTCAAAGTTGAAATTTTCTCTGTGGGCCGATCGTGTCACGACGAAGAAGTCTCTGGGCACTTCGCCATTTCAACTAGTCTACGGAGCAGAGGTGGTTTTCCCTACTCAACTTGCCTTACCTATGGAGAAGTTCTTTCAAGACTACGAGGGAGAACCAGATCATATGATCAGAAGAATTCATCAGATAATGGAAGTGCAGCAGATCAGAGAACAAGTGAGGGACGCAACTTACAGTCATCAGTAGAAGATCAAATAAGCTTTTGACAGGAAGGTCAGGAAAAAGGAGTTCGAGATCAGTGATTTGGTATTTAAATGGGACGCACCCAGACATGATAAAGGAAAACACAGCAAGTTCGACGCCCTCTGGATCGGCCCATTCAAAATCTCTAAGGTTTTCTCCAACAACACATACAGGTTGCAGGATCTGGAGGGTGAAGAGGTTTTCAACAGTCCAGTGAATGGGCATTTTCTGAAAAAATGTTTTATTTGAGCCTTAGACGACTCCTCTTTTTTTAAATATTGTCCTTTTTACCTTTGTGTATTTTCTTTTTACATGTTTTCGGCTTAATATGGGACTCCATAGCCCAATAGCAAGGAACTGAGGCTATGGAAGGAGTTCTTAGAGCATCGCAGGGACGACTCTATCCCCCATGGAGCCTAATGTTAGCCATATTTCTTGTCTCGGGATTAGGCGTACCCAGGTCTGCAAGTTGTACAGGAAGCACCCGAGCATAGCATGAGAGAATCCCATTTTTTAGTAGCAAGTCAAGCGAGCGGGCAAAGTTTTTCCATCGGTGGCTGAGATCCATCCATAGAAGCAGATAGATGGCCATCGAGTTTTCGGGGTCGACCAGTTGCCTAGGGTTTAGCAAGGGGAAGCACCATGGTTCAAAACAAATCTGGACCGTCTGATCCAACCAGGACAGATGGCAGACCGTCGGCATATTGGGTATCGGAGTTTCGAGGAGCAGGCACCCCTCGTTTCTTGCATTTTAAAACCCAAACCCCCAATTTCCGATGGCGCCCAGAATCGGGCCCATGGTTTTGGCGCCTAGTCATCAAGAAGAAGGCCTGGGGGAGGGGCATTTATGTTTGTCATTTGGCCACTCGGGCCCCGAAATGTCGAGCTGAATCACATAAGGAAGGCACGGTGATGTTCCAAATACCGATTTGACGTGGGATAAATCCCAGTACCTGCTGGAGATTAATGAAGAAAAGAGAGGATGGCTCAAAACTCACATCACTCATTTATTGCAGAGTATGGAGATCCTGACCGAAAGTCTGCCCGGGAGGGTCCCCTGTACCATTTCTCCTCAGGGAAGCCACGCCAAGTCTTCAATTCGCCAGAGGAACCTGCACACTCCAATTTAACATTCAAAGGGTTCAGCTACCCCATGGCGTGAGCCATGGTGAATTAAAGAGGCGTATGACAGGGGAAAAAAGGACAGATTTGATTGAGGAGACGTCACCCATTGAAAGTTCTGAGATGCCTCTACTGGGCGAAAGGAAGAGAAGAGTATATGTAGGCATTTTTTCCATTTTGTAATGATCGATGGTTGAGCAGAGCTCCCTACTGTAATGTTTTAGCTTCTATTCTAGCTTTCAGCTTATGCATATGTATATGAGATTTCTTGTTTTATGACAGACAGTTCTTCTTACTCTGTCTAATTTTAATCTCATGCTAAGAGGGTTCGTGATTGACTGACTCGTGCGAATTATTGCAGTTCTGTTATGATAAAGGATTTATTATTACATAATTGTGTCCTCTGGCTTTGTGTTTGAATGTAAGCTGATCTTGTGTTTAAATGCCTTCTTCTACAGTCTGTTAGAAACCTGTTGTTTATAACAGACCTCCACTTTTCTCTTATATAAGTCTTCCGCCTGTTCACCCTTTACTACAACTCACTGTCTGAAATTTACGCAAGACCTCACTTGCTCACGCATACCTGGCTTGGTTTCAGAGTTGGAACACTATTGTTTTGAGTTTACCTCCATTCGATCACCCATCTATAAACAACCGTGACATAAAACTGATGGACGTCGGGCTCTGCTCTTGCTAGCAATCCAGGAGTGACTTCTGTCGCCAACAGATACCACTTGCAAGATACTAGATATATAAAATATGCAAAACATAAATAAAATGCTAGAAATGGTAGAATAACAGTAAAATATCCAGCATAATCTTCACAATACATAGAAATGATATACGAAATAGCAATAGAAAAAACACTTTGATTCAGAAAGCAATGTTCATAGGCCTCTTCGAGTGGGCATCCTCTAGTTGAGCAGGGCTCTGTTACAATAATATCCAAGCTAGGGTTCTCATACCCTCGCCCCTTATTTATACTAAATATGTCTATTAAGAGAAGCATCTAGAGGAAGATCCTTCTAGAAGCGGAAGCTTCTATTAGGTCTTTTTACATCCGCCTTATTCTATTTTATTGAAAGGCCTTATTAATATTGACCTTTATTACATCTGAATACATTGATCTACCTATGTGCGGGTTAGGACCTTAACAATTGGATTAGAGAAAAAATGCTCGAAGGTCGAAGTACCAGAGGACTAGGTTCCAGCCCCCGGTCATGGGTTATGAACACATAAGCCATGAGGCACTGGGAACATCGCTTAAATAATAATCCTGTGGTTTTGCGCAAATGGTCACATGTAAATGGTTTTGAAGGAAGCGCCTCTGCAGAATTCGATTTCTACAATATTTGCAAAGACATGGAATCGATTTAAAATAAATCTATCCATACCTGTGATCAATTTATGAAAAGAACTCTGACTAAATTAAAATCCTTCACAATAATGTTTGAATAATAACAAAATATTATTGTTAATTTAAAATGAAGAGGTGCGATGGTCCAAACCAAGGGATAAAATGATTCATAGATCACACTAGTTGGAAGATTATATAAACAAGAAATAATGGTGAGAAGAAAGTGTCTATGTAGTCCAGATCAGAAGATCAAAACAACAACATAGTCCAAGAAGAAGAACCAATGATTCTTATGAAGTGAGGGTGGAAGGGAGGAGCACGAAAGGATTCATATCCTTTAAGAAGTAAGTGTAATTTAAGGGAGTTGGTGCTTCCTGGGGTTGGTTCCCTAAAGAAACAAGGGAGTTGGTGCTTCCTAGGGTTGGTGCCCTGAAGAAACAATGGAGTTGGTGCTTCCTAGGGTTGGTGCCCTGAAGAAGGGGATTTGTGTCTCCTAGATTTGGTGCTCTAAAAATGTTGAAATAATGTAACTGCAAAGTGTATTCTTATTATTATCTCATATATTATTCATTGGATCAATCCCCATTGTTGATTGATCATGTTGGCTATTGTAATAGGACCAAATCTCCTTTTGCGGATTGGTCAAATGATAATTATAATAGGTAGAATAAGAAGTCGGCCCCAACATATATTAAAGAGGCCCCAAAATATATTAAAGGTGGTTATAACCACCCAGTTTGAGAAGTCAACCCTGCTAGTGAAGAGACACTTCACACATGCCAGTCTTGTATAAATAAAGAGGCCAACGCCTCACTTAGAACACAACTCACTTTCTCATTTGAGAGACAAGTTTTAGAATTGCAGTTGGAGAAGAAAGAGAGAGAGTGGTGCATCTTTTGGAGAGGATCGTCTGTATTAGCTTGAGTTATCTCTTGGCATTGTATTGGCTATCTATAATAAGGAAGTTTTGCTTGGTTTTCTTCCCCTAGAGGGTTTCCCAGGATAAATGTTGTGTCTCTTGTGATTGTGTATTTCTCAGTGATCTTGTCTTTATGTTATTGTTATCTATTAAAATGAAAAGAACTATAATAATGGCATAAAATTAACATGGTATCAGAGCCAAGCTGAAGAGAGCATATTTCGCAAGAGAAAAACTTCACTGTTGTCGTACATGCAAATTAGGGATTTTTGATGGTGAAGCTTTTCAACCCCAAAACCATCTAGAAAAGTGCACCCTCCCTCAAGGATTACTTTGGCATCATCAGCGCACCTTTTCAGTGGGTGGATCTCCCGGAAAGTGAAACCCAAGTTTCACAAAAGTACCAGAAGTACCAGAAAACCAATGAACTAGAAGTACCAGAAGTACCAGAGTACCAGAGGTACCAGAAAACCAGAAGCACCAGTCCAGAAATCCGCAGATCAAGTTTGGAAGGGTAAAAGTTGGATTTTCTCAGATCCAAGCACACCAGGCTACTCGCCTCAGCCAAGCGCATCTCCTGGTAAGTTCAAAATTTGATTTCAAGCACTTTCATTTTTTGGTCATTTTCCTAGCTCCAGGTAAAAGATGTCTGGAAGCATGAAGCTTGCTGATAAACTAGAAGGCATGGAAAAATTTTGTGCCTGGAAGTATAGGATCGACCTGATCCTTGCAGAGAATGACATAGAAATATTCATCAAAGAAGAAGTGTCGAAACCCGAAGATGCCACAGAGAAAGAAAAGCATAAAAAGGACACAATCAGGGCCCAAATAATCACTGCAGATTCAATCAAAGACCACCTGATTCCTTATGTGTCATCAAATAACACTCTGAAAGAAATTTTTGATGCCCTAAGAATACTGTACGAAGGAAAGAACATAAACTAGAAGATGAATCTAAGAACTCAACTAAAGAATACGAGGATACATAAAGGAGAAACGATCCAAGAATATTTCTCTAGAATTTCAGAATTCAAACAAAAGTTAGAAGCGATTGGAGACACCATAGATGAAGATGAGCTCATAATGACGGCCCTAAATGGTCTCACAAGACCTTGAGATGCTTTCATCCAAACGATATGTGCCAGAACGGAGAAACTAAAGTTTGATAGTCTATGGGAAGAATGCATCCAAGAAGAAACAAGAGTAGCTAACCGTGAAGCGCTACTAGCAAGATATGATGATCAAGCCCTAGCTACTCACACCAAAAGAGGAAGGAAGAAACCCTACTTCCACAAGGAGACTCATAAGAGCCTCAACCACCAAATAGATTCAATAATAAAGAATCTTATCCAAGGAGATTTCAAAAGAGAGGACAACAAAGGGAAAGAGACTACTCATCTGTACAATGCTATCATTGTGACAAGATGGGACACATTGCGAAATTTTGTCCAGCCAGATGAGAAGAATACAAGAGGAAACATAAGAGGCACCATGCCCATGCAGTCGAAGATGAAGAGTCACCTGCAAAGATGATAAGAGAACAGATCAAAGACTATGTCTTAATCTCATCCCTCTCAGGATCGGTAACACATGGAGAGGACACGTGGCTCATTGATAGTGGTGCCTCCAAGCACATGATAGGTCAGAAAAACATTCTCTCTTGTGTTTCAGAAAAGAATTTTTCTCATAAAGTGACACCGGGAGATAATTACCAATATCCCATCAAGGGAGTGGGAGAATCAAACTACAAACTGAATTAAGGGAATTCATTAAAAATTAAGGACATACTATATGTACCAGGTTTGAAAAAGAACCTACTCTCCATTTCAGATTTAGAAAAGAAAGGCTACATAGTTGCCTTTATAGATGGATAAGTTCGTATGTGGGCTAAAAGAGAAACCATAAATGAAGCAATCATCATTGGAAGTGAAGAAAATGGCTTGTATAGACTAAAGGGTTACTCAGAAACTACCATGGCCCATGCCATTGAAAACTCATGTGAAATTTGGCATAGAATATTAGCTCAAATCAACTACAAGGCGCTACCATACATATGCAAAGTGGTCACATGTTTACTAGAACTTAAGTTCGACCATGAAGGCATATGCAATGGATGTGCACAAGGGAAGAACATCAAGAACCCTTTTCTGAAGAGAGACAACAAAGCAGAAGGATTCCTAGAACTCATTCATTCAGATGTGTGTGGCCCAATGCCATCGGCTTCCATTAGCGGGTATGTATACTATGTATCATTCATTGATGATTATTCTTGTAAGACCTGGGTGTATCTCTTGAAATCTAAAGATGAAGTGTTCAGAAAGTTCAAGGAATTCAAAGCCTTGATAGAGAATCTTTCTGAAAGAAAGAATAAGATACTCAGGTCAGATAATGGAGGAGAATACACCTCAAAAGAGTTCATGAACTTCTGCAAAGATGTTGGGATCAAGAGGGAACTCACTACTCCCTACAATCCCCAACAAAATAGTGTAGTTGAACGAAAGAACAAAACAATGATGGAAGCTGTGAAGACTATGATCCATGATCAAGATCTTCCTATGTTCTTATGGGTAGAAGCATCAATGCTGGCTATTTATGTGAAAAACCGATTATCCCATAGTGCACTTGGGTTCAAGACCCTGGAAGAGATGTTCACCGGAAAGAAGCCAGAGGTAAGCCATCTCAAAATATTTGGCTGCCCAGTATTTATTCATATACTGAAAGAGAAGAGAAACAAGCTGAAACCTGCAGGAAATAAGGGAATATTTGTTGGATACTGTGAGGTTTCCAAGGCCTTCAAAATTTATATACCTAGTCACCGCCACATTGAGATCAGTAGGGATGTGACCTTTGATGAAGATGCAACACTCAAGAAATCAAGAATATACTAGCTTGAAGAAGTATATGAAGAGGAGCTCGTAATCCCCAGAACTACAGAGAGGGAGGTTCCCAGAGCCACAGAGCCAGTGAGGGAAGACATAATTTCCCCTGATGAGGAAATTCCAGAAGATCATGATATAGTGGAATTTCAAGAACCACCTTAGATGACAATCCTCCATAAAAGAAAGCTGGCTTGGGCTAGAGAGATTATTCAAGATGGGGAGAAGTATGGTGTTCCCCAAGGAACCATGAGACAGGTGAAAAGACCAAAGCCATTTTCCAGTTATACGGCTTAGATGTGTGACCTCCTGGAGAAGGATCCTACCAGCTTTTAAGAAGCCTTTCAGATGAAAGAATGGGCAGATGCCATGACAGAAGAATACCAATCCATAATCAAGAATGATGTATGGGAAATAATTCCCAGACCAAAGAGTAAATATGTGGTATCCTCCAAATGACTCTTCAAAATAAAACATGCTGCTAACAGTGTTAAGAACCAAACATCAATATAGCATAGAAAAACCTCAGGAAAAGTACTCAACGCCTTGAAAAAGAGATAATTTCAGATAATAAGCCTCTTCGAGGGGGCAACCTCCTTTTACCCCACTTAAATGTTCAATTCCAAGATGATTCAAAATGAAAATGTCTCCTTGGTATATAT